>RJWM01001735.1:0-146021 GCA_004363535.1 Dasyprocta punctata
TGCTGAGTGCATTCTGCAGTTAGTGTCCCATGACACGGATGGTCTCATCAGAGGTGAGGGCCACCTAACCCCATAGAGTGGGTCCTCTCAGGAGAATTGTCCAGGTACCAGAAACAAAGAGGGGGTACAGAGTACAACTCAGACAATGGTGCTTGGTTCAGTGATTGAGTTCCAGGTCCTGTCTCTGATATGGGTGTGGGGTGGTTTATCTCCATATGAAGAGCCAAAAGGGTCTCCTGGGGCAATGGAAGAGCTGGAGCTTGAGCTCACAGAAGTGGGGTAGGGTAGACCACTGAGGTGAAGCACAGAGCAACCCATTGTGTTCTAAAGATGAATTCCTGAGTCTGAAGGGAGAGCTCAAAGGTGGACCTTTCCCTTAGATGGAATGGGCCACTCACACAGAGGCCAGGAACTCACTGGTCAGGTGGGAAGAAGTAGAGTGAAAGGTGAAGCCCGGTCCTGGGGAGAGTAGGGGTGACCATTGTCATCAAGCCAGGTGTGCTGATAAAGAGGAGCCAGATGGCTTTCCTCATCCTGGTACTCCAGGCAGCTCCCAGGGAAGCCTGGTTCACCTTGAGCTCTGTGTGTGGGGTGAGTGGGGGCGGCAAGTACTCTGATGCCCCAAACTGAGCACAGAGACTCACTCAGACTGAAGAGTACCCTTTGTGATATGCATGCTGCACTTTGAATATTTCCATTGTGGAGTAAGCTGCTAGGATGTCATGTTAGTAGCGTGTCCAATCTGTGAGAGAGCCTGGGAAATGGGCAGAAACATGCGCAAGGTAACAATCTAGTCTAATACTCCATGTTGGGTGGGAACTCCAAGGCAAGGGGGCGTTTTTCACCTAAGCATCTCCAGGCAGTGAACATCCATAGGAGTCACTTGGAGGAAGCTCAAGCCTTTGTTTTGTAGGCAATAGAAAATCAGTGACGCGAGGCAGCAGTGAGGAGGGTGAAGAAGGTGGAACAAGAGGAGGGGCACTGGGAGGGTTCACGAGAAGAAGGCTCATGTTGTGACTAAGGCAGAGAGAGTCATGGTGGGAAGGCAAACGTCCACTGGAAACCCAAGGTGGATGAGGGAGTGACCTGGGCAATTTTTCTCATCATTTTACCCCGTATCTATGAAGACTCAGCGAGGTAGTGTTCTCATTCAGGACATAACTAGATAGATGGATACATAGACAGATAGATAGACAGACAGACAGATAGGCAGACACAAATAGGAAGATAGATGGAAGGGTGGGTGAGTGTGGATGGATGGATGGATGGATGGATGGATGGATGGGTGAGTGGATGAATGGCTAGTTAGGTAATCTGACCCTTCATGTACGTATTTATAAAGACATATATATCTATACACTCATGCTGAATAGGTAACAGAATTATTCTTCTGATGTTAAAATATGAGGTTGATGGGCCTTAACTCTTGGGGTATGTACAAGTACTCTACAACGGGGTGGAGAACAAAGGGAGGAGCTTCTATGGGCCTGTTCCCACCTGGAATGCTTAACTGCATCCCCCGGCCACCAGGTAATTGACTTGGATGTGCGCACGTGCCTGTGTTGCCAGGCGAGGGGTAGCAGTTCCCCTGGCTCACGCTTCCCATCGCTGATCTCCTGTGCTCCCTGGCCTTTGGCCTCTCTGGGCCCCTCCCTGGGTCTCTGTGGATTGATTCTCAGCTCCTCAGGTTTCCAGTCCTTGCTTAACCCAAAGGGCATCGGGCACAGAATTCCTTCTCCAGTCCGCTCAGGGATTCTTAAATGCTGCCTCATTTCCATACACCCAGTATTTGCCAGCAAATTCATTTGGACTCATTTTTAATAAGCTCCTGTGCGCTTGGCTCGGACCTTAAATATTTCACTTGATTTGTGTTTGAGGAGGGAGGAAAAACCCACAAACAAAGAAAAAATGATGGCCCTATCTAAAGTGACAAATATTTATTGGACTTTTCAAAATGCACCCAATACTTTAAAAGGCCCCTGGGAAAGTACTAAATTAAAAACCGTCTATGCATTCAACAGCCTGTGAAATCAACCACTCTTGGTACCCAAAGCTCGATTTTCCCCATTGGCACGAATGGGTTTAGACCATTTGGCCAGAACTGTCTTTGTAAACAAGAGGAAGTGGGAATGAAACATTGCCTACATCTCAGTGATGCTTCCTCACGGGCCAACTAAACAAAACGCCCACCCACCTCATTTTCTCTTCCCTCTGGCTTTGTTTGGTATGTGGGTAGCTTCTGTATAATTCAACAGACCCAGATAAATTGATCTGCAAAGAGATTTTCAAATCTATAATTTTACCATATTTGGGAGAATATGAAGAGCACAATTGACCAAGTATAATTCTCATCTCTGAGGCTCACCCATGATGTGTCAACATTTCTAGAAAAGAAGCAAGTCAATATTTATTGAGTACCTACTGTGTGCCAGGTATTGTAGCAAGTGCCTTTTTGATCCATTCTCCTTTCCTCCGCATAAGAACCCTGTCACAAAAGTTACAGGGTCCCTGTCACAAAGAGTAGAGAAAAAGAGCTCGGGAGAACTGAGTAAAAGCACAGGCTCACACCAGAAGAACCAGAATTTAGCAATCCAAACTGACAGGTGGTTGGTGCTTTAGATTCAAGTAGGAGCTGGGCTTCAGGTACAGCACCAGCAGTTTGTTTAGGTCATTGCCATCCGTTTCTGGATGAGTCTGGCCTCGTGGTTGGGAGGTTGTGCTCTGATACTGGAGACCTGAGGTCAAGTCCTTTCCTTGCCTGTGAACAACTGGGTGATTTAGGCCAGTTGAGCATGTGTATCCAAAAGTCAAGAAATCAGGAACCTTTTGAGCATGAACAAGATCCACAGATGGAAAATCCCACACCTGGCCACATGTAATAGGTCACAGTGAAAAAGCCAGTACACTTAAACTATCGCACAAAACTGATTCTGAACTGTGCATGTAAGGTGTATTTGACACAGAAATAAATTTCTTGTTCAGACTTGACTCACATCCGCAAGGTGTCTCATTATGCAACACTCCAAAATTTGGAAAATCCCCAAATCTGAAATACTCCTGGCCCCAGTGTTTCAGATAAAGGATATTCAACTTGTTCATTAGTTTGAGCCTCAATTTGCTAAAGTGGAAGATGGAGTTTATCATAGTTACTTGTGTGGGGACTTATTTTAAGAACTGCAGTACATACTGTTGGGAAAGATAAGAGTAAACACACTGCATACTGTAGGTACTCAAGAAATATCAAATATTTATTTTTTCTTGAATGACTTACTTCCCAGAACCTCTGATATTTCATCTATAATTTGGGGAGATTATACCAGAAACTACATTGCTAACACTCAGGTTACTTTAATGGTAACACTAAATGATAATATATGTTAAAGAGTTTTATAATGAATCAAACAATTCTCCCCTACCCTGCTTTTCTTTCTTTCCCTATTCACACTCACTGTTAACACGTCTTTACTGTTTGTGATGGTTCTGGGCTTTGTCTGCATCAGGGCTCCACTGAACTAGGATCTGGAGCTTTTCTGACTGGTTAGAGCCTGCATTAGCTTCTGATGGAAGCTGAGACAAATGACCACAAGCGTCATAGCTTGATACATACAGTGTCTTTAGATCTGGAGGTCGGATGTTTGAAACGTGTGTTACTAGGCTGAAATCAAGGTATTAGCAGAGACAGGTTTCCTTGCAAAACTTTAGGGAAATATCTTGGTGGTGGTGGCAGTGGTGTGTATGAGTGTGTGTGTGTGTGTGAATGTGTGTGTGTTGTCCTGTTGTTTTTGATGGCTGGCATTCCTTGGCTTGTGGCCACATTGCTCTAGTCTCTTTTTCCCAGTTAATGTTGTCTGCTCTTCTGTGCAGTCAGATCTGTTTCTTTCTCTCTCTTACACTGACCGCCCCCAACAAATAATCCAATATTTGTTCTTTTCCAACATCAAGGTTCTTAATCATATCAGGAAAAAAGTCACTTCCCTGCATAAGGTGGCATATCAGGCTCCAAGGATTAGGCTGTGGTTATCTTTAAGGACCGCTATTCAGCCTAACACAGGGTGTGCTGACTGATCATAAAGAAAAAGCTTTCAGCTTGATCCGAGAGAAGAATGGAGTGTTCTTTGCTAGAAATGTGGGTTTAATCTTTGTTCCTCTGTTACTCACTTCTTTCCCCCCTGCTTTCTTCCCTCCCTTCCTTTCTTCCTTCTCTCCTTCCTTTTTTCCCTCTTCCCTTTCAACAGTCAATTTATTGCTGAAAAAACACACTCACTGTCATTAGTGCTGTAGGTATGGAGACAAAAGCTCCGGAACGGGAGTGGAGTTTAGTCATTGGTGGGAAGCCTGGAAAGAGATGCCTAACTCAGGCCAGGGAGGGAGCTCAGGGTAGGGAAGACTGGAGCATCCAAATGTAAGGTGAATCCTGGCCACTGCTCCAGAAGTCAGCCATCCCTGCCATGAGATTTTCACACAAGTTAGAGCATGGATAGGATTCTGATGGAAGCTGACTAGAAGCTTTTCCAGGATCCCCAAGCCTCAGTTTCCCCACATGCAGAAGTGGTTATGGAAGGAAATGCAGTGAGAGTCATTACATACATGCTGCTTTGGAATTGCCATGAACCACCCCTCTCTCTGCCCCCTGCTTTGCAGAGCCAGCTGATTAATGGAATTGATGGTTGCCATGTGCCTACTCCTCAGAGGCCTCATTTCGCATGTAACACAGTCGCCATGATCTTGTGGAGGTTACTGTCGTGTCACTGAGTTTAACGGGAATGCATTTGCTGATTCACAGACCTGTGTGACACTGGTTTGTGATTTAAGGTGGTGTTTCCTAGATCAGTCCAACCATAACCTGGGTGGCTTAAAGCAACAGAAATTTATCCTCCCCCAGGTCTGGAGGCCAAAAGATTGAAATCCAGATGTCCATGGGGTTGCTTCCTTCTGGGGGATCTGAAGGAGAATCTGTCCCAGGCCTCTGGTCCAGCTTCAGCTGGTGACCAGCAACCCTGGTCACACTTGTTTTACAGATAATGTCACATCAAACTGTGTCATTATTGCAGCACCTCCTTTTCTGTGTCTCTCAGTGCAATTCTGTTTACTATAAGGACACTCTCATTGGACTTAGAACCCACTCTAATCCAGCGGGATTTCATCTTGATCATTAATTACGTTCTGCAAAGACCTTATTTTCTAATAAGATTATATATTCTGAGGTTCCAAGTCATGTTCCTGGTCCCAGGTTCTTGGCAACATTTTCTCACCAATTACAGACAAGTATTATTTTTGGTGTTAAGAAAGCATTTAGATAAAATGCTATTGGCATTGGATGCTGAATTATATTAAATATCTTTTTGGCTTCTTTGAGATAGAAAATATTTTTCTTCTTTGACAGATCAAAGAGGATCAATCTATTAATGGACTCCCTATTGTTAAATGCCATTTTTATGATGGAAGCAAGCTCCCCTAAGTGTGTAGTATTATTCAAATACATTGTGAGATTCAATTTGCTAATATATTATTAAGAATTTTTACATCCATCTTCCTAAATAAGAGTGAGTTGTAGGTTGTTCTTCAGAATATTTAAACCCAGTTACAGAACCATTGTTAATTTCTTAAAACACATTAGGGAATTATTCATCCTTTTTATATGTTCTGGATAAAGTTATATATTATGAAAATTAGTTAATCCATGAAATTACTTGCTTATTAATTCCCTGGACCCAGAGCACTTTTATATAAGTGATCATAGGGCACTTTTTTCAATTTTATTCAAATAAATACTTATTGATCTAAGACATGTGGATCAATTTTAATAGCCTTTTAGAAAATGTTTTAACATTCACTGTGATTTTTCAAATTAATTATTAGAATCTGATACAGCATTCTGGTTTAAAAACTCTACTTCTTGTAATGCATTGTGCTTTTGTTTCCCCTCCCCACCCATTTCTTAAGGGAGAATTACCTGACTTCCAAGAGTCCATTTTGTTTTGTCCCTGCCACACAGAAGTACAATTTTTAGATGTGCTGATAATGTTGTGTGCTTTTTTCTGTTTCTTAATTTATGATGTTACCATTATTACCCTCCTTCCTTCACCATGAAAACTGTTTTTTTCAGCTTAAATGAAAAGGAGTAACCCACATATATGATATATATATAATATTTGATGTTTAAAATTTTTCATATACTCTCTTAGTTACTTTTCTCATTGTTGAGAAGACATGCCTGATAGCCAAAACTAAAGGAGGAAAATTTTATTTAGCTCCCAGTTCACAGAGGGTTCAGTCCATAATCAGCTGGCTTCAAGTTAGGGGACATCATAGAGGAGAAACAGTTCATGGTGAGCAGAAGGTAGTAAAACAGCAAGGGACGACCACAGCTCTTTTATCCCTTATCTCTTATCCAGGCTATTTAGGGTGGGTAACACTCACACACTTAATTCTAGTGCCCTTGAACCTAGCACTGCCCCATGAATCAATTCTGGCATCACACACTCTAGATCCAGCCACCTCTGCAAAAGCCTCACTTATGACCACCCGAGGCTTTTTTTTTGGGGGGGGGCATCTAAACACAAGTCATAGCATATACCTAATATTTAAGCATGTTTTACACATACGTGTATAAATGTATCAAACATTTAAAGCTATGAGTTTGCTTCTGTCTAGCATTTAACATATCATTGGATTTGTCATGTATTGGCAATTTTGATGTTGTCTAATCCCTATTTACTTATAAGTATAGGCACAAAGCTTAATTTTGATTTTTCTCTGACCACAAGATATTAAACATGTGCGTACACAAGGGATTGCAATTTGTATTTTAATCTTTGCATTTCTGATATCATTACTTTCTGATTAAACCATATCATTGGACGACTTGTGTTTTTGGAATTTTATTTAGATGACCAGCATATATGGGGACATTTTAGGAAGATTCATGTCAGAGCTCAATATGTTGGGACATTTGAAAAAGAGGAAGATATTCTGTATAAGTAAACCCCCAAATTATTATGTATCTTTTAAATTGCTCACATATTAATTAAAATCTTGCTTTTAATTGCATCTTTATTTCCTTGTTCTCTCAAGGAATGTCTGTTTACGTTGTTTCATTCAGTTAGCTACTTGGTGAGTCATTAGTTACAGATTAAATTGACTAGTCTCCTTGATTCACCTGTAGGAGGGATTTATTGTTGCAGATCATACCATCGGTGATGATTTCATATCTCCCAGATTTCTTGTCAATTTCTCTTTCTAATGTTTTTTATTTTATATATTTCAATTCTATCATTTTTCCTATAAAGCTGCTTGACTGTTACACTAAATTTAGATTTTTGCCTCACTCTATAAGAAAATGAGACTGTTGCTTACATTCTATAATGTATTTTATTTTTAATTCTACTTTGTCTACCTGATATGAAATTTTCCCCCAACTTCCTACTCCTCTATAATTGTCTGGCATATATTTGCATTCTTTCTGGACAGTCGTGGTGTATCTTCCACTAGCCTTTCCTCCAGCTCCTTCTGATGGGTGTTGGGAGATTTCTAACAAACAAAGAAGTAAGAGAGCAGGACCACTCTCAATGGCGGTTTCCATGCTTCACAAGACGAATGCTGCTTCTCTTGCTACATTGTCTAGGAAGCTCTTTGTGAGACCTGGATACCCCAAAGTCTACTATTCTAGAGTTGGCTATTCACATTTCAGGTTCTGTGGGTCTGTACACCCTCTTGGAGTGTGCACAACCAAAAGGAAAATGAGTCCTGGATAAGCAAATAATGTACTGGCAACACCTGTGTGCAAGCTGACTGTGGGGCCATACATGGTTCTCTGGAGCCTAATGGTTTGGAAGACATTTTTGGAAAAAAAAATAATGCTATTTCATCTCTCCATTCCTTATTGACCCATCAAACTTTTCTTGAGTGTTTAATACAGAGTAATGATGGCTCCACCCCCCTGACAGTGAAATCAGATGAATAAATACACATGGCCTATTCTCTCCCTCTGGGAGGGATAGCTTATTCCAGTAGAAGGTAAAACAAAGCTGTGGTCACCTGTTTCCAGGAATTACACTCTCAGTGGGGAGAGGAAGTCGAGATGGATTCCTAAGGCTCCCTCACATCTTGGAGAAGACAGTACGGAGAGATGATTTTTGTGATGAGGAACGGCTGGTGAGGAAAGTGATGTGACAGAAAATGTCATAGCCTTGGGCTAAGAGAAAATCAGCAATTAGCCGGAGTGAGACGTGCCCCACCCCACCCCCAAAAAAACTGGAGATGGGAAAAAAAGTTCCTTAATTTTTATAGATATGCAAGGAAAGAAGCAGCTGTGGAGAGCAGTCTCCATTGCCCTGGGTACAAATAAGACTACGATCCACCCATACATCCTGAAAGACTGAACTGAGAGCACCCAGAAAGTCCTGAGGTTACATTTTTCTTTTTGAAAAATGCTGCCAAATTGCTAATTTGGCCTCACGTTCTTTTTCTGCAACATAGCTTTCTCTGACCTCGAAGGAGCTGGAGTGGAGGCAGCTGAGTGTCTTAATGTTTGAGAACTGCCAACGCTGCTTCTCCTCCTATAAACTCTCTGGTGGATTGGTCCATAGGGTTAAATGGCTCATTGCAATTCAGCAAAGTGGGTTTTATGTGCAATTAATGTTTGCTAATTTGGTTAAATGTCAAACTATACATTTTTTGGTAGGGGGAGAAAAAGGTTCCTGCAATACAACCTCTACCCCCAACCCCTTTAAATATCTAAGGGTGAGATGTTACTCTCCAACAAATGTAAAGGCGATCATATTCAGTGTCTGCTTGAAACTGAATGGATGATACCTTAGTTAAATATCTCTCTTGGGAGAAGAGACAATCATACATCAGCACATCTGAGTCCAGAGTCAAACTTAAGGGGACAGTTGAGAAAAAAAAAACCCTCAAAAAAATTATCTTTACCATCTGGCTTTAAAGAAGAAAGAAGGATTTTGATTCACTTATTGACTGCCTTGTTTTGGTTTCCCATCCTTTTTTCTAATATTTGAATTTCTGTGTTTGCATCTTCTGTGTCTATTTTTATTATTGTTGCTGTTTTGTATGTGTTTAGACCTACCTATCTTGGCTTTGTTTGTGTGAATGCAAAAGTTTCAGAGATAATCACTCTGTCTTCTTTATAATGACAAGTTTTTATTACATAAAATTTACTATGCACTTATATAAAATATACAGCATAAAAGTATGCACAGTAAAAGCAAAAACAGGCTAAAGGCCTTGATTCTCCAGCCCTGTCACATATCTGCTACTGAAGTAAGAACATGGTTATGATTTCCAATTTCATAAGGCAAAAATAGATTTAAGGGACTTGGTCATAGATTTTTTCCCATACTTATTTTTTGGCCTGAAGTGTTTGATCTTTGCTATATCTCTGTGCTGGTTAAATTGTGCTAGGTCCAGGTGGCAGGCGAAATTGTGACTTGGGGATGTCCGAGATATTTTTTAATTCCCTGATTTGTTCTTCTTAAAAAGCACAATTCTGCTTCTTTTGTCCCTCTTCCTGCATGTGTACTTCCATGATCAATTGTCTGACTGACCCATTGCCGACTCACCTCCTGATCCAGAGGCTGGAGGATCCATTCAGATTCCTAGGCCCATGTCCTCTCATCCTTTTTCTGCTTTATACTCGTCACTCCTTTCTCCCCTCTAATGTCAAAGGAAGAACGCCCCCGGGGCCACGATGTGGAACCTGTTTCGTTTAAAATCAAAGGGACAGAGACCTTTCCAGATAGGAAGGATCCTGAAAATCCAGTTGATCATAAAGAACTTATATTTTCCTGATATCTCTCTTCAGATGATTCTCAGAAATCTGTGACAGTGTCTTGTTGATTACTCTCAGCAGGACCAACAACCCGGGTGTACGACTTGACCAGCTGCATGGGTTCCAAGCTTGCAAGAGACAATATCGATCCTTGAATATGAAATCTCATATTCTGACTTTGCACTGGGTCTCACAAATAAAAGCACTGGTCCTCACTTTCAGGCTGAAATTTGCACGTCATCAACCTAACAAGTGCAGTTGGCTAATAAGTGGGAGTTTCCATCTTCCTCATCTTGGGAGATTCAGGGCCGTGCAGGAAACAAAAGATACCAACGATGCTTTAGCTTAGGAATTTGCCGAGGAATTTGCAATTGCATTGCATGCGAGCTTATTTAATGATAACAATGTTTTTATGAATGGAAGGGAGCGAAGTCCAAGCAACTTAGCAGGTCTATAGAAATCAGTAATGCCTTATCTGGGAAGCTCTTTGAATTTTGTGGCTCTGGGATCCTTTAAAGTGACATCATTTTGATCAGATATATTTCACATCACTTCTGAGTCCCATTTTCACCATCTTCAAGAAGAAGCAGGGGTGAAGTGTTTGTCTCTGAAGGTGGCTGTGATGTCTACAGCATGCAATATGTGTCACTCCTTGGGGTGTCCAGTGCCCTACAGCTGTCCAACTTGTGTGTGGTTGAGCCAGAGCAGAGGTACAGATCTATGTTAATGTTTTGTTACTATTATAAGTCTTTTAAGCAGAAAACTGCGTTGTCCAAGTTCTGCTCTATTTGCCATCCAACCTCCATGTGAATTTTCCACGGGAGATATATGCAAAAATATATTGTAATGAAGAAACCCAAAATGCCATAACTAGGAAATACGATGAGATGAAGGATGCAGAATCCGTTTTACCAATTGTTTCACACATTTTGGAGCAATATACCATGCCTACTGATGCAGGAAAATGTTAACAGAGAGGAAGAGAGCATCTCCTTGCTCCAGCCTGCAGCTGCGCAGCCTCTTGGGTTTAGTTGGCAATGGGAGCAGAAAGGGGAAGATGGCACCAGCCAACCCTGGCTATGGGACTTAATCTGGTCCTTATGTGTACAGTGACCCTGCACCCAAACAACTAGGTGAAGTCAAACAATGGTTCAGATTTTGGCAATTCCAAAGGCAAGCATCCTCCTTCAGGGAATGGGACCTTTCAAACAATAAGGTGAGGAGAACTTCACTCCATTCCAAGACCCTTCAGAAGACATGCTTTGTAGAGTTGACCTGATATCTCTCAAAGGAAATAGATGGCTATTTCCCCGGGAGAATTCTGCATCAGATTCCACTCACTGGGGCCTTCATTTTCCCTTCATAATATGAGAGAGGCACATTTTAAGACTTCATGGAATTCCAGGCTCAGATTCCAAGAAGAAAATTGCATTCGTTCATGTAATAAATAACCATACATTTGGACTTGGCAAACACCAGGCAGGGCTGCAAAAGATATATAATACAATTAGCCCTTGCTGGGAGTTGCCAGCTGACAATGAGACAGGATTTATGTGTTTGCTTTTTCCATAAGTACAATTTTATTTGATAAGTGCAGTCCAAAGATATAAAGAATTAATCCAGGGTCTGCATTGTGGGATATTTCCTCTATAATATTAAAATAAATATTACTCCTCTATCCAATTACATAAAATTATGTTAATAATATCTTCTTTGTTGTTGTTGTCTGCCTGTTCCATCTCTGTAGCCAAAGAGTTTATTAAAAGCAGTGACTGGCTTCCTTTCAGAAAGAGGTAGATTTTTTGTTGTTGTTGTTATCGTCCTAGTCAGAAGAGGACAATGATTTCTTTTTAAAAGAAATACTCTCAGGTGGGGTGGGGAGGTCTGGTGATCACTTGGACTAGTTTCTAGAGACAGTCTTTGTTCTGTACTCCCCTGATTTTTAGCCCCTCCTTTGTGGCACACCTGAACTTATAAGAATAGCAAAGTTGACTTCAATGCATACCAACCGTCTGTTTAGAGATCGCCATGTTGGAGGAGGGCTGGGGATACGTGTGAATTATTTTTTCAAATGCCCACATTAAACCAAGACAGACAAGATGTTTACTGGGAGCTACTTATTCAAGAGTTTGTTTGCATCCAGGTATGGAGTATACAGTCTTTGCTAAGGGATTTAATACCTGGGAGAGAAATCAGCAAGGGTGGTAAACGTGACAATCCATATAGAGATCATGCTTTAGACACTCATGCACACACATACAGCAAATACATGTGTGCCAATTGGTTGGTTTCAATGAGACCTGTGCTAGGGTGGGTCCTTGGTCTGTGCCCATCCGGAAACTACCTGCTGCCCATTCACAGTGAGAGAGGACACAAACAAAGAGGAAGCACCTAGAAACCTTCATAACAGCTTGACACAATCATCTTACATTTCTGGTCTGTTGGCATTAAAGAGCTGGGCTTGTATCTTGCATTTCACTATTGTAGTCCTATCATTTTTGAGTAATAAATTTTTTATTTATTAGGAATTGAGGAAAACAGGAAGAAAACTCTTTATCAACTGATTTGAGAAGTGCTGGTTATAACAGAAAGAAAATTTTCTCCTGTATCTCTGTATCCATGGAGACTCAGAGATGCTGGTTAACCTGACATGAGCTTTGAAGGTGACCCAAACACTTGCTCCAAGCCCTAAGTTCCGTTCTAGGGGTTGGGGAGTAAGAAGAAAGGAGGATTTAACACAGACCTGTCTCAAACTTGTGTGAGTCTTTACATATGGAGTCTGTACAAAGACCCTGTGAGGAAGTATAATTAGAGCCATGGACCCAGGCCTGCACAGTTCAAGCAAAGGGACCAGTGCTTCAAACACAGGTTTCCTTCTGAAGCTTGGCTTCTTCCTGTTTCTGCACTGGCCTCCCTCCCGTGCTTTACTGAAACTTCAGGGATGGTGCTCAGGTGCAGTCAGGAGGTGCGGCAGGTGCTACCTCCCTGGCCCTCCCATAGGATCTCTGAGTATATTTAGGTCTTTTACACATGAGAAACCTAAGTCACAGAGAGATTTGCTGGTGGAAACAAAACCAAACCAACGAGAGGCAACAGGGTTCAGCAGTTCACTTTTAAGTTTTAGGGTCAGATGGTGCTCACCTCCACCAAGGATCAGGGGTGGCTTGGCCACAATGTACAGTCATTCACACTGCATGCTACATAACACCACTGGTTGCCATGTGCATTACCGTGCATGCCATAGAGAGTGTGTGTGGTACAGCCCACATGACACAGCCCAGAACCTAGCTACAAAAGGCGACAAGAGTCTCAAAACTGCAGATTGATATAGTCCCATATGCACTAGCCCCAGATGACCTTTGCGGCGAACCCCACGCTGTGCCCACAGCACTCACTGGGCAGAGAGATAATGGCTCTGCACCCGTTGCTGCCCTATTGTCCTGTCCTGGGCGCAGGTCACCGGCCAGAAACAAAGCCTGATGAGCTGGTGATACCCCCTTTTGTTGGAACTTTAATCTCTGGTTTGCTGTGCTTTTCTGAAATGGGAAGGTAGATTAGGGATATGTTAGGTAATGATGAAAACGTGGCAAACGCCACGAGGGACAATAAAGGAGAATGAGGTCATAGCAGCCCGCCTGCAGGCGCGGGCAACTGACTTGCTGTTTCAGAAGATCCAGGTCTCCAAGAAGAGCAGAATAAGTGCATGCTCCCAGTCAGGCCTCTCTTGCACTCTCCTACTGAGAATTGGTATTGAACTGGTGTATGAAGAGTGCTGAGGAAGGAAGGAATGAACAAAGGAAGGAAGAAAGGAAGGAAGGGAAGAAGGAAAAGAGGAAAAGGTGGGAGGAATGAAGAAAGGAGGGAAGGAAAGAAAGAAGGAAAGTTTCCTGAGAAAATCATAAATTACTGGATTCATCTTTTTCTGCAATTGTCAGTGGTACAAAACACTAGGAACCGTTAGTTCAGGGAAATGAAGTGAAAGGAAGCCAAATCATCTTGTCCTGCCAATGATGTCACTGGATACGAAGGTGGGGTCACAAACTGTGGCCTTGTATTCTTTTGATGTGGGTTGTTTTACTTCTGACTTTTGGGATGTGGGGCCAGGCCCCAGGAGAGAGGAGGTGGTGGCAGGGAGGGAAGGTTGGAAGGAGGGAGGGCTGAGTGCGGTGATGAAGGTGGAGAGGAGACTTGTCCTATGTCAGCTTTGTTCAGTCTTGCAACCTGTCATCTTGGTCCCACTGCTTCTACCAAGGCCTGGAGCCTTCTCTGCAGCCCAAATGTCATCTCTAACCTGACTTCGGGTTCCCAGAGGACGTTTATTAGGCCTTCGGTTGGGCTTGGGATGAGGCAACATATCATAGTGGAGATACATGGTGAGACAAAATCACACACATCATGAGCCAGGTAGCAAAGAGAAAGAGGAAGTATTCAGGACCCCATATCCTTTTTGAGGACACACCTACAATGACCTAGAGTCCTCCTGCTGGACCCCATCCCCCACAGTTTCCACCACCTCTCAATAGAACCACCTTGGACACTAAACCTTTAACTCATGACCCTTTGGGGAACATACAGAATACAAATTCTAGCATTTAGAGTTTAAAACAATCAAAAGTGACTTGCCAACCATGGTGATCTTTGGTCACTGATGCTTTGTTTACCTGGAGTTATCAGGGAGCCTGAGAGACTCCAGCATCTCAACTTGCCCTGCTCAGTGTGATAGGAGGTTTAAATTTATTGAACTTATGGTTTATTTTCTCAGACTGTATCTTTTTTTAAAATTTTATATTAAAGAGAATAAAACCAAGCAAAACAAAACGATTAAAGCGAATCAAAACAAATCAGTGTAAGTGACACAGGATTTTAAAACAATATGAAATCAACAATGGTTACCATAATGCCTCTTGTCGTATTCAAAATAGCTGCAGATACCTTCAGACATAGCAAAAATCAATCATAAAATAGAACCAAATAGAACCAGTAAAAACAAAACAATGAATGCAATAAAGGACTTCAGAACAAAACCATAGTAAATTCAAAATGGCTACCATAATAAATCTTGCTATCCTTGAAATAGCTGCCCATGCCATCGGATACAACAAAATCAAACAAAGCAAAACAAAACAAAACTCAGCCCAGCAAAACAATGAAAATGATACAAGACTTCAAAACAAGATAATAGGGAATTAACAATGGCTACCACCTTCAGAAGGAGGTCTCCAATAGATGCCACACTGAGTATCATTATCCTCTGAATAGATGATCAGACCACCGGCCCTACACCTGCAAAGTCAGTGAAACACCAAACACCACAAGCATCAAATTGCATTTCACCTTGATAGCTATCATTGCAGCCTGTGTTTCTCCAGATAAGCTGGTCACTTACAGGGGAAGGGGGTCTGGCTCTTCTTGTTTACCAGCCCACATGCCGGAAGGGTCTGGGGTCTGGCTGTCCCCCAGGAGGTGGCCACCCATGCATGGTGCTGGTTCACAGGGAGTGCTTGCTTCTTGGTGAATTCATGCTCTCTTCCCCCGCAGTACGTGAATGGTGCTGACTCACAAGAAAAGCCTGGGGTCTGGGTGTCCCCTGGCAGTGGTGGCCTGCACATGGCACCGGTTTGCAGGGAAGTCTTACTTCTTGGTAAATTCTGGTTCTCTTCCTTTGCAGTCCATGAATGGTGCTGACTCACAGGAAAAGGTTGGAGTCTGGCTGTCCCCTGGTGGTGGTGGCCTGTGCACCCTTAGACTGCATCTTAAAGATATCTGTCAGAGTTTTCTGGTGCCTTGCCATATGGCAATTTCTTCTGGTATTTTTACTGTGTATTCATAGTCCTGAGTTCTTCTCAAGGATGGTCCAGCAGCTAAGCCACAAAGACAGCCCATGGATGATGATGTATTGATAGCCCCAGATCAACTCAAAGTCAGCAGGCAGCCTCAGAAGGCTTCCCAGGCCAGCCCCTAGGCTCAGGAGTAAGGTGTCAACTTGGAGGCATGTGGGTAGATATCATTCTAGATCATAAGTGGAACACTCAGTTAAGTCCACCCAGAATTCTTCATCCACAACATTGTAAGTGAAATAAAATGACCTATTTAAAGCCGCTAAATTTTGGGGCTGTTGGATATGTAGCAGTCAGTAACTATACTTGGTGAACAGATAGTAGTAGCCCTTGGGGTCCCAGATTCTTATGAATCAACAATATTTATTTATTTATTTATTTATTTTTGATGGCACTATAGATTGAATCCAGAGCGGTTGTGCTGAGCTCAATATCCAGTTGTTATTAACTCTTTTTTGACATTTTGAAATAGCCTCATTAAGTCACTAGGTTACCCAGGTTGGGTTCTAGCTCACAGTACTCCTGCCTCAGACTCCCAGAGTACCGAAATTACAGGCATATGTCACCATGGCTGGTTACAAGTCAACACATCTCATCACTGGAAAAAAAGCATGAGGCACTTTATGCTGCATATTCAGTTTCTATGTCACCTGGTCTTCACATAGATCCTCCTTTTTGGCCGTTCAGTCAATTAGATTAGCTGATTTTCCAGTTTGGTATTCTACTTTGGTGTCACGTCTCAACTCCAGTGTGGCTTCACCCAACACAGAGACTTTCAGGTCCGGGGAATTATCCTCAGAGTGAGTCCTTGCTGAGTTTTACTGAAACAAATTCATCCCATCACTAGGGCAGAGAGCAGAATGAAATGGTTCTACCTTGGGATTAAGCTAAGAGGGAATATAGGCTCATTCCCCTGGGTCCAGCACAGTCATCTCAGAGCTGCGCCCTGTTGCCCACACTGAGAGGACTGCTGAGGCTAACCTGGCTCCATGGGGAAGAACATCGTAAGCAGCTGTTGACGTCTGTCGTAGCTCATGGAATCGCTGCTACACCTTGAGCCCTGCATGCCTTGAGATCAGGACTGCACTGTGACCTCTGTATTTGTTGCAAACAAAGAGACTCTTGGAGCTGCTGGGCTCACAAAGAGTACCTTCAATCTTGGGAAGCTCCAGAGAAGGTTTCTGTAAATTGTTGCTGTGGGTCTCAGGATCAAAGCCCAGGGACCATGTGACTTATTCACATATATAAATATTTGGCAATCTGAACTGATGATGTAGGGTGTCTGAACTCTTTGCATTTGAGAAACTGTAAAGTACAATACTTTCATTAGGTTTTAAACTGGACTATAACTAATCTCATACATGCCACCATAGAGGGGTGCGGTGGGTGTATATTAGATATGAAATCACAGGCCTGGCATACGAGGTTGCTGGAGTGGTCATAACAAAATACCACAAACACTTCAACAACAGGAATACATTTCTCACGATTCTGGAAGCCATTAAATCCAAGATCAAGGTGTTGGCAGTGTTGGTTTCTTCTGAAGCCTCTTTTCCTTCCCTGTAAGATAATCATCTTCTTTGTGTGTTCATGGTCTTCCCTGTGTGCGTGTCTGTGTCCTAACCTCTTCCTTTTACAAGGACACAGCCATTGGTTTTGGGTTCCTCTGTATGCCTTCATTTATTTTAATTACCTCTTTAAAAGGAGTACCTCCAAATACAGTCCAATTCTCATGTCCTGGAGGTTAGGATTTCAATTTAGGATTCGGTATGTGGTGGGGGCCATAGCACCTTCCACTTGGGGTCATTTGACCATAAGCAAGCTATCTGACTTTCATGAGCCTCAGTTTCCCTTTTTCAGAAGTGAGAGTCCATAATAATACTTAGCTCACAGCATGGATACAAGGTGTGAGATACTATGAAGCAGGCCTGCATACCAAAGACACCTTGTGTGTGTCACGGGTGTACAGGGACTCCCCTCTCATTTCCACCTTTTGCTAACAGATTTCTGTGGAATGAGCAATGCTAACCAACACTGGTAAAATTACTCAGAGATCACAAAAATATTGTTTTAGCTATGACTCATTTAATTAAGTTCAAGATTTCTGTGATGATAAGGATCCTAATTATTATTAGTAATAAATAGTCAGCCCACTATTGTGATGAGGAGGAAAGTGTGTGTTTGTTTTCCATCCCACTTTAGAGATGCAGACAAGGGCATTGAGGCTCACAGATCTGTCACTGGTAACTATTTTGGGGGCTTTGTGTACTGGTAATGGATCCTTCTGCTATTCTTTCTTTTTTTTTTTTTTTTTTTTTTTGGTACTGGGGATCAAACTCATGACCAGGCAGGTTAAATCTCCAGCCTATTCTTGCTTAACCATAGGTCTAGAGTTCCAAACAGATCTTGTGATCAGGGAACCAAAGATAGATATGGCCACAGATTGTCTACAAGTAGTTTCAGTCACAGGCAGAGGGTCAGTGGGGGTTGGCTGTCTTTATCTTGCTTTCCCTAGAAGAATGTGTTGTGTAGACTGTAGGTGGACTCTGCCTTCTTGCCCAGTTTCAGAACTTGATGCAGATACCTTCTCCTTCTTCCAGATCTGGTCTGGTTGTGGAAAAATGCCTTATCCAAAGTCCAAAACTTTTATCCTTAGGAGGCCAGTGAGAAGGAAAACAATGTGTTATCAATTGGGAACCAAGTTAATGTTTCTTTGTAGCCTTAGATGAGAGATCAGAGGTTAAGGGGTGCGTGAGTCACCCTGAGACTTTGGTACACAGCTCTCGGCAGGTTTCTGAGGAAGCTGGCCTGTGGTGGGGGCCAAGGCCTTTGCTTTGGGAATCACTAAGGAGGAATCCACTAAGGGGACTCTGTCTAGGGAATGTGGATCATCGGGACATATTACAAACTCATCATTCTATGAAATGTGGAGGGCCAGCATCGGGGTGAGCCCACTGTGGGCTGAGCACTGGTCAGGTGCTTTATGTGTATACTACTTAAGTTTCCCACAAAACTGTAGGAAAAGAAAAGTACCAACTACGAGACTTGACATCTATCATCTCTCAGTCTATCTGTCTATCTGTCTGCCCGTCTATCTATCTATCTATCTATCTATCTATCTATCTATCTATCTATCCATCCATCCATCCAAGTATCTGTCAGTCTATCAACTCTTCATCTGGACTCCGAATTCTGCCTGATTTGGGTTCAAGTCATAACTCTACGATCAGCTTGTGATTGAGGCCAAGTAAACAAGCTGTCCAAACCTCAATTTGCTCCCCTGCAGTGACCGGTGACCTGAGAGGACTGGTTTGTGCCAGTGCACCATATAGGAAGAGATCAGTGATGGACTTCGGTTAAGGCATTTTTCCAGGGAGAGAGCACCTTCGTCTCCTTTGTCACCACCTGTACCTTCACCACCATCGGTGCTACCATGGCCTTGCTTATTCGCGTTTCCCACATGGCCTCGGGTACTGCAGCTCAGTGCCATTTGGCTGTCCTCAGCAGGGGACCGTGGTTTCAGTTGTGCTAATATCCTGCTTTATTTAATTTTTTTTTCTTGAGGGAAGGAGGAAGTTGCTCCCTTTCACTGCTTTGCAGTCCTCCTAATTATGTGAAAGGAGAACGGCACTGTATGGTAGTGATAGCACTTTAATTCCTTCCTCACACTTGTTAACAAGGAGAAAGCAGACTTCCAGGCTCGGCACTTTAGACAGGAGATGTTACAAAACTGCAATTTAACAATCTGCCTTTTGTTATGATTTCTTACATTTCCTTCATACTTAGAGCAACTAGTGATGGTTTTACACTTAGAGAGATGATCAAAGTATCCTATGCCATACAAATTCGGGCAAAAGGTAAAGGAAGGAGCAGATTAAGTAAAAAGTAGTACAAACCACAGGGAGACCAGACCAAATTGCTGCTAGGGTATGTGGGTATTTGTAAACCCAGAATTGCCCCCTAAAACAAATTAGTCTTGGCTTCAGGCTCAAAACTGTAGTGCTGATCAATTTCATGGTTTCCTGCTCCTCCCGCAGAGCCCAGTCCAGCCTCCTCCGTGTCAGAATCACCCAGAAGTACCTGATAGCCACGCAGATGCCTGGCCTCCCCTGGGTGTCCTGGCACCAGCCTGGCCGCTCACATGGCCGACTCTGCACCCCTCTTCCCAGCTCTGCTGTGCCGCATCTCATCGCGGGCTGGAAAATGGCCAGAGTAGCGAGGTAGAAGGGGGCCGAGGCAAACCAGACAGCTCATTGGGTGGAAAGTGTCAAAGGTCAGAAAGATCGATAGCTAATAGGTGGAATGAGATGTTTCCTAAAAAAGGGGGACATGTCCAGAACATGGGAGACCCAAAATAATGTCAGGCTTATGGCTCTGGGGCACTGTAGACCAATCAGCAAACTGTTCTTTTCAATCCTTCCTTTGAATCTAGTACTGATCGCAGAGCTAATCAGAAGATGCTGCTCTCAGTGCATCATTTACATGTGGGCACAACCACTCAAAAGACACTGTTTCTGATCCTTCATTTACATATGGCGAGAGGCTGAGTGAATTTTGATAGAAAAATGTCCCAGTGCCCTATTTGCATGAGGAGGAGGTTAATCCAGGTATTTGGGATACTAAGGATCCCTTTTGCTTTATCCTCAGGGACCACTGTGAGACTTTCCCAGCCTGCTCTTGTCCTATAGAGCCTACTTCTTTTCTGTGTTCACCTTGCTAGCTTTCCTGTATGTCCTATGCAATTCTTTGTTCAGGAGGCCAGTGATCTGGAAAGAAGCCCCCCTGGACCTTGCATCTGTTAACAATAGGACCCCAGCAAATCCACAATCAAGACTTTGTTTTGCTAGTTACTAAGCATCTGTCAGCACCGCTCTGCTCCTGCCCCAAATCCTCCAAGCCCGCCGAGAGTCTCCAAGGCTCTCCACATCACATCGCACTGACTGGCTTCCACTCAGGTGCTTTTGATTCTGCTGCCTGGCTGCCCTCTTCCCTGCTCCTGGGAGTCACAGAAACTCTCTGGACCTGCGGCTTCTGCTTCGTAGTCTCGGCTCCTGTCCCACTCCCTCAGCCTCTGCACCTAGCAAAGTCCAGCAATTGGGAGGAAAATGCTGCCATCGCTTCCCCAACCGGTGAAGCAGAAAGACACTGGGCAGGCTCGGAGAAAACTCTCATTTAAACACAAATAGCAGAAATAATTGCTGAGCAAATCTAGAAAATGACTGGCTGAGTAAATTGCTTTTTTGTGCAAAGTTTCTCTGCTTTGCCCCTGGGGGTGAGGTGGAAGTGTGACTCCCCTGAGGCTTATGGGGATGCACTTGAGTCGCTGCTGTGTCCCCCAAGTCAGGAAGGCTTTTCTCACCGTTGCAGGTCAGCGGAGCTTCTGTCTCAAGCACCTGTTTCTCATGGAGGATCTGAAAGCGATGACTACCAAGCTTCCAAACATTGTCCACACTGTCTGTTCTCTGGCTTCCTTATTATTTTTTGGTATGAAATTCAGATCGGTATCTGAATCTATGAAATGCTGGGCTAATCTTTCTGCAAATAACAGGCTTGCAGGCATCACCACCCATGATTTCAGCCTCTAATATGTGTTGTTTACTGTACTAAGGTGATTTTATTCATCACAAAATAACAGCAACTCAATACAGGTGGAACAGGCAAGCTACTATCGTCAGCCCTTTCAAATGATAATTTATTTGGAAGGCACAAGCACATCATGAGGCTTAAATTATCCTCCACTGAGCGACAAAGTGAGGTCACTTGCTCATGGTCACAGAGCTGGGATTCCAGTGTGGCCATTCTGCCCCTCACACCCGGGTGTAGTGATTCTCTTTTTAAAGTCCCAAGAAATGAATAATGATTGGGGTTGACAGTTGAGGAAATAAAAATTCAAAGAAATTAAGAGACTTGCCAAGATCACCCAGAAAGTGAGGAAAGGAGTTAGAGGGAACTAAAAGGCTGAGACATGAGTCTGAGTCTTTGCTACTCCTGATCTGGAGACCGGGTGCAATGGCACATTGCGCGGGGTCCGTGGTAGTTAGAGCAACTCTCTCCTCTCTCAAATGCCAGTTTCAGATCTCTGAGAAGTCTTTAGCTCTATGAGTTTCTTACTCATACTGTGAAATAGCCTTTAAGATATTATTAGCTCAAGATATTGTGACTATTTAATAAACTAGCCTGCATCCTCTTCCCAACAAAATTCATAACCAGTCTGGAAAAAATATGTTCTATTAAGATGGTTTCAATGCCAAGTTGAATTTTTCATGTGTTCGTTGTGCTGATGATGTACCATAAAGTCTGGAGACTGCCTGTCCCCAAGGTTAGTCCTAAGATAAGCCCTAAGCACGACCGGGGATTTCTTCCTGGCCGGCATCCCATGGCAAACATTAACTTGAGGGAGGGGATGATTGACATGAGCTAGGGATGGCCTGGACCCCAGCAGTAGTCTGGCCAGGCTCCTGGCTTGGGAGAGCGGGATGTGTTGGGTTAGTTTTACCTCCTTAGAGGGACTCATTTATTTGTCACCACCTGGTCTGCCCTGGAGGTTGACTCACTCACCCTTTGCACAGTGGCGATTCCAGTATAGAGTCAGCTGGGATCCATTCGATCTCAGGAGGTCCCCTCAGACCAAAAGTAAACCCCCCTTTTCCTGTCTGTTGGTCAGAAGTCAGAAGGAAGGCTGCTTCGTCTCCTGCCACACTAAGTAGACAGATTAGTTGCAATTTTTGATCCTAGAATATTAGTAGCTGCCCAAATGTAATGCAAGAAGCTGCCTGGGATGGCTTTTCTTTCTTATTTATGTTTTAAGACTTCAGAATATTGTAAGTAAAATACTTGGTGATTGAGAGTGATTTGGAAAATACTAATACACTAAAGTAAAGAAAATCTTAACCATAAATTCTGCTTTCCACAAATATAAGATATATTTGTGATATTCTTGATTCCAATTCTCTTATAAAGTAATAGAACAACTGCTTTGAAAGTAATAGAATATATAAACAACTCTGAAATGTTGAGTGATAGAATAGTCTTGATTTCGTTGAGTTAAAATTTCTCGTGTGTTAAAATTTCTCGTGGATGAATATTTTGGACTCTTGCCTTGGATTTAGAGCAGGAAGCAGTTGTTCTTGTCTCCTTCTTAACAAAAGTTTCAGGTAAACACAGAATATTTGTGGTTTTTGCCCTAGGATGTCATAATCTGGAGTCAGAAAGGAAAGGAGACATGAGTTCTGTATTAGTCACACTTTCATTGCTGGGACAAAATACCTTATGAATACAATTTGAGGGAGAAAAGATTTATTGTGGATAATGATTGCACAGGTTTCTGTCCACTGTTAGCCAGCTCCAAAGCAAAAGCATCGCAGTGGAAGGGCATGGCTGAAGAAAGCTGTTCACCTCAGGGTAGCCAGGAAGCATAGAAAATAGGAAGAGTGGCCAGGATAAGAATATGCACTTTGAGGCCCCTCTCACCTACTTCCTTCAACAGGGCTCCAACTCTTCTTTTTTTTTCTTGTCTGGTCTTGTCTTTTGTCTTTCTTTCTTTCTTTCTTTCTTTCTTTCTTTCTTTTTTTGGCAATGTCTCACTGTGTAGTTCAGACTGACCTTGAATTCCCATATGTAGCCCAGGTTGTCTTGTAACTCACAGCAATCCTCCTGCCTCAGTTTCCCAAGTGATGGGATCACAGGTGTGCACCACCAAGCCCAGGCAGGACCCCAGTTCTTAAAGGCACATTGAGCTATGAACTCCTTAGATGATTAATTCTTTGATAAGGTTAGTGCCCCCATAATATAATTGACTTCCAAAATCCCACCTCTGAACACAGAAACCTTTGCGGGGTAGATTTTATTTCCAAATCATAGCAACTTCCTTCCTGGAAAATAACAATGATAAAGGCAAATGTGGGATTGAGTGCTGAGATCAAAACAAGGTTCTTTTTAAAGAAGAAATCAATGGATCGATGGATAGGCAGGGTGGAGGCAAGACTGTCACAAAGCCACTAAACAGCAACACATACCTTGGTTACATCCTCGGGTTCAAAGTCTGATTCACATGGTTTCAAGTGCAGAATTTTCACTGCTTTACAGCCTGACAGGTTTATGTTGGTACCACTGGTCCCATTTCTAGCTCTTGAATGGTTGCAAGCGGAGCTAACTTACAGTCTGAGTTTGCTTGTTGAATGTGCCGTAACAAAGCCCATCAGGCAATTCAAGCAGCTGGTGCCTTCCAGCTGAGCCTTACAGTGGAACTGGCCAACAAGTCTGGATGTCAGAGATCACCTGTGTCTTAGTTACTTTTCTCGTTGTTCAGAAAAAAATACCTGATGCCCAAAGTTAAAAGGATAAAGGTTTATTTAGTTGATAGCCTGTAGAAGTTTCGGTCCATAATTGGCTGGTTTTAAGGCAGAGGGGCACTAGTTCATGGCTGTGGAAGACAGAAAAGCAACAAGAGAGGAACACAAGGGGCAAGTCTCTTTTGTCCTTTATATTATTTGGAGGGTAACCACCTAGGGCAAGTGTAGCACTCCCACCCTTAATCCCAGCATTAGATCATGAATCAGTCACAAACTCTAGATTCAGTTGCCTCTGAAAACTCTGTCCGCCATGAATGAATGAAGCTTTGGGGGGACCTCCAGACATAAACCACAACATTTCTTTCCTGGACTCCTAAAGACTTATGTGTATTTTATTTTAAACATGAAAGGTATTTGGCCCAACTCTAAAAGTTTCCAAAGTCCTAACACTTTCAGCATTGCTGAAAAGTCCAAGTCCCAAGTCTCCTTTGAGATTTAAGGGAAACTCTTAGCTGTGAGCCTCTGTACAAATGAAATAAAAAACAAAACAACAACAACAAAAAAACCTAAATACTTTTAACATTTAATGGCATAAGGTAGACATTTTTATTTTAGAAGTTATATACAGGGAGATACCAAGAAATGGAACCAAAGAAAGTCCAAAATCCAACAAGGCAAACATTTATTAAGTCCTGTAGTTCCATGTGAAGCACCTGAGGCAATCTTTGGCAAGTGTGAACTCCGAAGTGCTTGGGTGGTTCCATTCCTATGACCTTGTTGGTGGTTGTAGCTCTCATGGTTTTTTCTTGGACTTGCCATTTTCCTGGCAGTTTTTTTTTTTTTTTTAAGATGATCCACGTTTCTAGCTTCTCCAAACTTCCAGGGTCTCCACTGTATTTTTGACTTTAAACTCATGGTTTTATGCCTTGTCCTCTCAGGGGCATACTGCCTGGCCTCCCAGACCTTTTGAAATCTGGATGGAAGTCTTCCTAACTCCACAACTCTTACACTCTCTACGCATCTAAAACTAGCACCATGTGGATGATGCCAATGTCTTTTGCCAGCTGGAGCAGCAGCCAGGTTCTTTCTTTCTTTTCTTTTCTTTTCTTTTCTTTTCTTTTCTTTTCTTTTCTTTTCTTTTCTTTTCTTTTTCTTTTTAGGTTGTAGGTGTTGAGTGTCTGGAACACTGAATAATCTGGGTCTATCTAATTCTGAGGAACAAATTTTCTATGTTGCCACCATTCTGGAACATGGTGCTGTGGGGCTGTCTTTTCAAAGCACAGTCTTTTACTTTTGTAATTTTGAGGCTGTAAAGGGTGAAGTCCTATTGTTTTCTGTGATGTCCTCAGGCCATCATTTTTATTCTCTTGTTTCTTCTCAGAATCAAGATCTCTTCTGTAATATCTTTGCAGTTCACAGCTTTACTGAAGCTTTCTTTCTGGCCAAACTTACAACATTTTCAAAATCATTTTGCTGGGCTATTTGTTTCTCACTATCAACATAAATCTGGCTAAAAGCCACCAACAGTACCCATGTTACTGCTTTAATATTAGACTGCTGTGAATTATTTTTTTGCCAGATTAATTAGTCTGCCATCCTTAATTTCAGTCTTAGGCAAAGTATCTAGACAGGAGCAAAATGCAGACAAACTTTCTACCAAGCCATAACACACACTGTCTGGAGTCCAACAGCCAATGTAGTCCTTCTTCCTAGCAGAAGACTGACCTTTACTAGCAGGAGTTTTATCAGCCTCTGGTCTTCTGAGATCTAACCATAATCTCCCATACAGAACAGCCTAAGGCATTTCAGCTCTACTTTTATAGCTGGCATCTTTGAACCTTTCCAATCTCTTTCCACAGCCATTCCCAAAGGCTCTTAAACCACATAGTCAGGTGTAGTCAAAGCAATGACCCCACTTCTGGTACCAAATTTTGCTTTCATTACTTTTTTTGTTGCCGAAATAAAATACATGATGCCCAAAGTTAAAGGTGGAAAGGTTCATTTAGCTCACAGTTTGTAAAGGTTTCAGTCCATAATCAGCTGCCTCCAAGGCAGAGGGACAATAGATCATGGGAGTGGCAGAGAACAAAAACAAAGGGAAAGAGACAACAGGGGCAAGCCTCTTTTTGTCCCTTATATTGTAAGCAGGCTACCCAACGTAGGGTGGGTATAATGTCTCACACCCTTAGTCCCGACGTTAGACTATAAATCAATCACAAACTCTAGATTCAGTTGCCTCTGAAAAGACTGCCCCCAATGACCACATAAGGCTTAGGAGAGACAACTAGACACAAATCATAACAACCTGGGACTACCACTATCTCCTCTTTTTTGTCTACTGTTGTGAATAATTTGGAAGCTTAAGTTTTTCTTGCCTCAGTTTCATCACCTGGGAATGTATCATCTTCATATACTGGCACATCAAAACCATTTTATTTCTTATGCTTTGTGTGTGTTCATAGGTTATAAGGTTATGAAATAAAGGACAACAGAGACTTCCATAGGGACAGAGGATAAACAAACTCCTGGGCCCTTAACCTGTTACCATGGTTTGTGTTTCCTTCTGAAGCAGTCAGGGACTTAGAAGCAGTTTTGGCTAACAACCATGACTGTTTACTTGGGCCTACAGATGCCTAAGGTAACTAGGAGTAGAACAAAGCCAGACTGTCATTTTGTGAAACTCTCTCTCAGCTGTGTACACAGGCATTTGGGGAATATCTGTACAAAAGTTGACAGAACAAGGTTCATTAACCCTAAATTTACCTAGTCTATCTTATTACCTTTCAAGACTGAGTACACCAGTGTAACAAGTTTACAGAGGCTTTCAGCTAAGCCTGGGACCTATGGTCACCACTGCCCTAACAGATGGTCACCTTGGATTCCAGGAGAGCCTCACATGCCAGAAATTGCCTCTCAGGGCAAAAAGACTCCTCCCACAGCATTGGAATTGCCCTTCAAGTCATGAAGATGACTTGAAAGCAACAAATCCAAGACTGAGATAACGTTCAACTGGACCTCGGCCCATCACAGCACCCTCTGAAACTCATCTCTGTTCTCTTATGCCAGCCAGTCTGAGCCTCTTCATCTCCAGCTACTCCTTCCTGTATTTTCTCTGCTTTCCAAATAAAACTTTTGCCTATAATGTATATGGTTACTCTAAGTTTGATTGCAGTTATCACTAAACCAAAGGCCCATGGGAACTGTATATATATATATATATATATTCTTATTAAGAATTTTATATATATTCCTATATATGTATTCTTATTAATATATATATTCTTATACATATAATTCTTATATATATGTTCTTATATATATATTCTTATATATATATTCTTATTAATATATATGTGTGTATATATATATATATATATATATATATATTCTTACTAAGGTCAGAGCCTTTCAGGAACATTAAAATGACCCTTTCCCTTCAGCTTGAAATACTTTCAATCCTTGTTGACCATCTGTCTGTGTTTTCCTTGTTTGGTTCTGTCACAAAACCCTGCTCAGATTCTCTAGATAACTGACTAGAATTAAACAGTCCAGAAGAGGTAAAGATGGTTCCAGGAAAACTCTCTGGTCTAGGTACCTAGAGACTGGTTATATGTCAAATTTCTACTCTTGCCATCCATTGCAGCAGGTCCCATGCTTTCCTTTCATCCATTATGTGGGAGAAACCACGCACGCACACACACACACACACACACACACACGCACTCACATGCGCATGCTTGCACACACACACATGCATGCACACACAACAAAATATTAGTATCTGATTGGAGGGACTTACACATAACGTATAATACAAAGATGAACATAATTTTGTGGGTATCTTGGGTTGCATACAGTTTATGAGAAAGTGCTAATTAGCAGGCATTTTGATTTTAAGAAACTAATATTAAGTCAGCAAGGAGTAAACTTTGCAGGCAAGCAGAAACACTTCAGAATTTTTTATTAACCTCAATTGACATCTAGGGATTTGATGGTTATCTTAAAGAAAGCTGGTTTGAAAGCCCAGCCATTTGTATGTAAACTTTCCCCATTAGTCGAGCTAATTGCTTGAGGACTTGCCTACTAATCTCCCATTTTCTTCTTGCCTGAAGCCCCCTTTATGGTCCCCTTAGGGATTTAGATTCTCCTCTGGTATGCAAAAGTTAGATCAATTGATTATCTTCAAAGCAAAGATGCCTATCTTGGCTACAGAGAGTCCAAGATGGTTTGAAAAATCTCTTCTCAGCCTGTTTTCCATTCCTATTTTAAGGAGGCATTCTACAAAATGAAGGACCTTATCCCTTGGCGGTTAACTTTCTTTACTTAGGGCATAGACAAGGTATTAGATAATACTGTAGGACCAATCAGAAGGCAAGAATTTCCTTTCAATGCTCTTTCGAACTTTCACAGTACGGGTAGGAGAGAAAGTCTTTGTGCTGCTGATATAAAGTGTTAACCTTGTCCCAGGACTGCTAGATTTAGTATACAAGAATACAGGATAACTCATTAAATTTGAATATCATAAATAACAAATGTATTTTTAGTCCCAAATGCTACATGGGGTGTATTTACAGGTTAAATAGAACCTGCTGTTTTCCTAAAATTCAATTTTAACTGGTTATCTGCGTTTTATCTGGCAACTTGTACTGCTTTCTGATTCTATTTATGCCCTCTTTTTTAACAAAGTTCGGGCCAACTTTAGGCTTGGAACATATCACAGGCAATGATAATTAATTAAGCTTTAATATTCCTTTGATTTAATAATATTTATTTCTATAGGTATCTTTTAACTCAGCAAATAACACCAATTACATACTTAGACTAGTTCAATTCAAAATAAATTTCATTTTAAAATAAACCTAAGTTAAAAACTAAAAGGTGAATGAATTTAAAAATTGTTAGTATATAGGGAATGAGAATTTAGCCTTGTATTACTGAGGATAGAACATACTTGCTTTCCTTTTGCTACAACTAGATTTATGTTGTACATAAATAAATGGAGGGGAATTTGTGTGATCTTGTTGCTCTTGCTCTGGATTCTTATAATTTAAGAGAGGAGGAGAATCTCACACTGCCATGGCTGTTTTGGTTATCTCAGGGTCTAATGAGACTGTAACTGCTGAGTGATGAAAATTCTAATTTTTGTCTAGACTGTTTTCTGGCTTGGAAATTTCTTTTCTTCTTTGGCCTCTCTTTTTTTCCTCCCAAGTTTTCTTACCCTACTTGTTCTCAGTATGGATCCTGGATTATTATCACTGCATGAACTGGGAGAGGGGGGATGTTGTTGCAAATGCAAATTCTCAGACCCCACTCTGGACCAGCAACTTCTGTTCGGAGGAGCCCTTTGGTGATTCTGATGTTTCTTAAAAGTTTTTGATCCACTCTTATAATTCATGCATAAAGGCATAGCTACAAAGCAACAACTCCTTTCAGAATTTCCTGCTTTTTCTTAGCTGCTTTTTCTTCCTTATCTGCACAGCCAAAGCAGTTCATGTGAATTCCCTTAGAGTATTCATTACTCTTTGTGGGCACTGCAGTTATTTGAGGGTGATATTGACATCCTGTTCTTCCCTGAGCACCTTGTGAAAAGGATATATATATATATATATATATATGTATATATATATATATATATCTCCAAATAAATATCAGGACTCCTTTCTAGCAAAGGGCTTTTAGAAATTAATTAATGAGGGCTCACACATATGAGCCATTAAGGAAAAAAATCACTAAACTCAATAACATTTGAGGCTAAAGATGCAAATGGACAGGACACAGAAGAAATGGAATAACTATATGGAAAAATATTCAGCTCACTGGAAAGCAAATTAAAGCAAATTAGGATACAAATACAGAAACATTATAGCTATAAAATTAGCAAAGACTTAAAAATGGAAAAATTCAGGTTTGGCAAGAATGTAGAAAAATAAACATTCCTATAAAGTGCTGGGAGAGTTTAAGTTACACAATCAATATTACAAGTAATTTGGCAGAATACAGAAAAAGCCTAAGCAAAGTTCATGCCCTTTGACACAGTAATTTTTCTTCTTGGGGAAAAGTCAGGAATGAGTATGAATATTTATGTACCAATATGTTCACTGCAACATTATTTATAAATAGCAAAAATGTGGGAATGGAATGCATGCCAAAAATGGTTAAATAAATTATGTTAAATAAAAACGATGGAGCATATGCAGCCATAAAAAAATAATGTTTTCAAAAGATATTTAATTTCATGGAAAATTTGCTTCTTATGTTAAGTAAAAAAAGAAAGCAAGATAAACATTTGTCTAAAGCAGTATAAGAATTATGTTAAAATGTGTACGTGTGTGTATATGTGCGTGTGTGTTTTTAGAAGAAAATAGACCAAAATGTTTGCATTTTTAGATCTGAATAGTAGAAAGTGCTGTTACTATGAGATGTTGGCTTCCTAGGCTTGATATATTTCTGTCCATTCTTTTCTTATATTTTCTAAAATTTCTACCATGAACATATATTTCTTCCATAAAACTGAAGTTTTATAAAAGTATACAATTAAATCTCATGTAATTAAACTTTTACGTACTTATTTCTACGGAAAAGTATAATGGAGAAGCTAATACTGGGCTTGCCTTCCCCTTCATAACCATAAAAATCAACAAAATATTTAAGGCAACTGACCTAGTTACTGGCCAATAGTGAGCACAGGACTGTGAGCCTTTTGGACAAGAGTATTCTTGGGAGGAGCTCTGTGCCTTCTTCAGCATGCTCCTTGAGAAGAGCTCTTTTTATATTTTCTTGCAGCCAAGTGAGGCCCAAATAGACCCCCCACCCCACAGCCTCTGTGAGCTGAGGTGGTGGAGACCAGGCTGAGGTGCTACGAAGAGTTTGGAATTTGCAGAATAGGGTGAAGGAAGGGAGACGGCTGCACAGGGAAGCCTCTAGAGAGCTGCGTGTGGTTTCTCTGTGGGGTGTTTGTTCGGGGCTGGATTGTGCATGTGTAAGATGCGATCTACAGGTGTGGCTGGCCCAGAGCTCAGACCTGAGCACCTATTGTCGGAGGTTAGACAGCGCTAAAAGATGGTGGAGTTTTAGCCTAGTCGGCAGCCTGGCTGAACATCTTGGGTATTTCTTGAGAACAAGAAATAAGGGCCACTCACTAGAGTAAGAGCTGTATTTTAGGATTAAGGAAAAAATAAAAATTGACTTGTCCTGACAAAGATCAAAACCAAGTCTGACAGTATCAAGAGGATGTGACAGCGATATAATTGTCTATTGGAATTAAATGCAGCACATTTTCAAGAAAGAGAATGTAATTGGTACTACCTACAGTGTGTGACCCACAATATCATATATAAGAGAAAATCTGGATGAACAAAACACTATGATGCAAGAGTAAGTAGAAGAACTGGAAACAGATCTGAAAATGACTCCAAATATTGGAATTAACACACTCAAATTTAAGATAGCTACTATCAACGTGTTCAAGGATTTAAAGGTAAAGATAAACATGATGAATAAAATGATGTTAAATCTCAGCAAAGAAGTAGAAATACAAAAAGTAAACAAATAGAAACGACAGAGATCAAAAGTGTAAAATTTGAAATGAAAAGCTCTGATGGACTAAAGAGCAGAACAGAGAATGAAGAAGAAAAAGCTGCTGTATCTGATAGGTCAATAGAAATTAATCCAAAGGATATAGAGAAAAATATTTTAAAAATCAGCAACCATGACAACCTTGTGTCAATATCAAGGCCAAACATACATTTAAAATAAAGTCACAGAAAAAGAGAGACTAGATGAGAAAGAAACATATTTAAAGAAATAATGACTGAAAATGACTAAATCTGACAAAATTATTAATCAATGGATCTGAGATACTAATGAACACAAAGCCATATAAATATTAAAAAAAACACATTCATTATAATAAAATTGCAGAGGGTCAAAGAAAAAGAAAAATTTGAAAATAATTATACACTGCAAACAAGGGGCAAAGGTATACATTGTCCCTGATTCCTTATTGGAATCAATGTTGAAAAAAACATTAAAATGGCATTTTTAAAGTGCTAAAAAGAAAAAAGTCAAGTTGGGGTATTTTATTCAGCAAAATATTTTTTCAAAATTAAAAGTGACACAATATTTTCAAATAAACGAGAACAGAGATAGTTTATCACCAAAAGTTCTCTACAATAAGAAACACCAGAAGTTTTTCAAGCCGAAGAAAAATCATACTTAGTTATTTTTCTCATTGCTGAGACAAAATAGGCTTTTTTTAAAGACATCAAGGAGCATTACAGTAACTATTGTTGATTTCATAGTGTTTTAAAGTCCTGTATCTCTTACACTGGTTTGTTTTGATAGCTTTTATTCTGTTATATACTCTTTAAAAAAATAGAGACAAAATACCCAACACCTAAAGTAAGAGGAGGAAAGGTTTATTTAACTCACAGTTTATTGAGGTTTCAATCCATAATTGGCTGACTACAAAGCAGAGTGGTATGGCAAAGAGGCATCACAGAGGAGAAACAGTTCATGCAGGCAGAAGGTAGCAAAGCAGGCAGGCAAGGGAGGACCACAGCTCTTTCTATCCCTTGTATCTTATTCAGACTACTTAGGGATGGTGGAACTCACATCCTTAATCCTAGTGCCCTTGATTTTAGCATTGCATCTTGAATGAATTCCAGTATACATACTCTAGATCCAGGTGCTTCTGAAAAAGCCCAACCTATGATTGCATGAGGATTTGGGGGCACAACTAGAAACAAGCCATAACACATACCAAATAAAATCTCACCTACAGGAATAAAGAGTAGTGAAAATTGTAAGCAAATTAGTAAATATAGATTAAAATGATAAATGTATGGATAAAAATATCTATTTTTAATTTTTTCTTTCCTTAAAGAACAAACGGATTTGTTGACACAAAAAATAAAAACATTTTGTTGAGAAGTTATTTAAATATGCATAAATACATTATAACTCAAAGAATACAAGGATACAGATATAATTATATTTTTACGAAGTCCTTATATGTTCTATGAAGTGGTAATTCTAAGTGTACTATGATCATTTAAGATATATTCTAATCTCTAGAAGAACTTTCAAAAATGAAAGAAACATAGCACAAAATCCAGTGAAATCAATAAAAAGATCCCTAAAAATAAAGCAGAAATAAAAAAATACAAAAGAAGGCAAGAAGTCTTAAATAGAACTTGCAATATTTGATTCAAATAAGATGACATTTTCTTAAACATAACTACCTAATAAACAAATTGAATATAAGTGGTCTAAACACTGTAAAAAACAGTGATTGTTAAACTAATGGGAAAAAATGAATCAGCTGCATATTATCTATGAGATTCACTATAAATATAAAGACAGATGAACTGAAAATAGATTGAGAGACAAGTTATCCAGTTGGCCCTGCATATCCTTGAATTCTGCATCCTTTGGTTTGAACAAATATGGCTTGCAAGTATATGAAAAAATTGTATCTATAGTGAACATGTGCAGAACTTTTCCTTGGCATTCTACCTTAAACAATGCAGTTGAGCAACTATTTGTATTTTATTAGTTATTATGAGCAACTTATAGATGATTTAAAATTATACAGGAGGATGTTCTCTAGTTATAGGCAAATGGTACAGTAGTTTGTACAAGGTGCTTGAGCATCTGCAAATTTTATTGTCTATGAGGGGTCATAGAATCAGTCCCTGATAGAGAGAGCTGACTGTATTGAGAACATTAAGCTAATGCAACATGTATTAGAATATTACTACCAAGTTAAATAGGCTTAGTCTCAGGATTACTATCAGGAATAAAGATGGATACTTAATAATAAATATTAACTCATTTGGGAGAAATTCTAAATTTGTGCACAACCAATAATAGTGCTTCAAAATGCGTAAAAGGAAAATGAAAAGTTCAGAAAACTAAATGTAGAATCAAAAAACTCTGCAGTCTTCACTGACAGTCTTGAAATTGTTTTTTATAGTAATTGATAGGACAAATAGATATCCATTAAATCAGCAATCTTCTATGGAAGATTTGTACAAGATTATTATAAACTTAACATTAGTAGACTACAACAATGGCAGAAATCACATATAACACGTCGTTATCAGTACACATGGGATGTCTACCAAAATAGACCATATGCTGTGCTGTAAAATGTCTTAATAAAACAAAAGACTAAATTACTTGAGTGTATGCTCTGATAACAATGAAATTAAATTGGAAGAGACAATATGATATTTAGAAAATAACCAAATACTTGGAAATTGAGCATCACAATTTTGAATAGTAAAGTTCAATTAGGGAATATGAAAAGGTGATATAAAATAAAACATATTTTTATCTAAATAATGATGAAGATACAACATACCCAAGTTTGTGGGATAAAGGTAGAGCATGCTAGATGTATGTTTATAGCTTTAATTATTTATGTTGGGAGAGAAAAAACAGTTTAAAACTTAATGATGTATATTTTCCATCTTAAGACACTAGAAAATCAACATCAAAATAAAGTGAAATGTGAGTGCTTATTTAAGGAAGGAAATAATAAAAGCAGGAGTACTAATTAATACTAAAAAGACAATAAATGGAAAATATTAACAAAGTTAAAAGTTATCTTCAGAATGACCATTTGAGAAACAGAGAGAAATTAGTAATAAAAATACTGAGAAAAAAGAGAACAATAAAAGGAACATTATGAACGTCATGACAACAAATTTGATTTAAATTTCACACAGGAGAACAAAACCAGAACAGTACAGTATCTATGAAAGAAATTCTTTTCCTAATTCAATTTCTTCCCATCAAAGATATTGCAAATGTGAAAGGATACAGTGGTGAATTTTTCCTCAGATATTTAAGGAAGAAGTACTAACAATCTTCCATAAAATCTTTCAGAAAATAAGGGAGAGGGAGCATTCACAACTCATTTTATGAGGGCAACAAAATTCTGAGAAAACAATCCAATAGGAAAAGAAAATCAGAAAGTAATATTACTCATGAAAAAAACTTTTCTAAAATATTAGCAAACCAAGACCAATAATGCATAAAAAGGAGACTAATATGTAAAAAGCAACGGCAATTCCATGCCTGTAAGATTGGTTTAAATTTTACAGCAATGAATGCATGTAACTACATTAACAGAATAAAAAAGAAAAATAATATGTTCATCTCAATAGGTTAATAAAATCTGTCAAAATACAAGTCACAATAATTCATGATAAAAAATACTTATCAAATTAGTAACAGAATGGAACTTCCTCAACCTGATTAACAACATTTAAAAAAATACAAATTTAATTATTCCTTTTTAAAATGAAGAACAAGGCAAAATATTCACTTTTATCACTTCTATTCAATAGTGTTTTGAAAATCCTAGCCAGTGTAATAAAGCAATAAAGAAATAAAATAAATATTGAAAGATTGGAAAGGAAAATGTAAAACTGTCTCTATTTGCAGACAATGTATGTTTACACAATTTTAACTAATCTTTAAGGCACCTGTTAGATTTAATAAATAAATTTAGCAAAGATGTAGGATATAATATCTATAGACAGAAACCAATGAAATTTCCATACACTTGCAACTAACAACTGAAAAAAATAAAATTAAAAAATAAAAATTTCAATAGCATAAAGACTAACTTAATAATGACTTTATTTTTTTTAATTTTTTAAATTTTATTAATAATAATAACAATGATCAGAGTAAAGCAAAAGAGAGAGAACCATATTGGGCCTCAAAGACAAGACAGAAGAGGATCCCCATACTTGCTACATTGCCTGCTGTCACCTTCCAAAGAGATGCTCAGGTTGCTGCCCAGAGGCCTGTAAGATCTACAAAACAATACTAGCAAAAAGTTGGTTGATGTTCCTTGGTTGCTATCAATTTAGCCAGACCTCCGAAACAGCAGGTTGTTGACTGGGGTCGGGGGAGGGGAGTGTATTTGTCCCGATTCCAAGCCCGCTTGCTGGTGCCCTTCTGGCCCAGCAGGCTGGGCCCTAGAAGAGGCCCTTCTCATTCTCCTCCAGGGTCCTGAGGTCAGGACCCCGGAGGGCAGTTCATTTGCATCCTGGTCGGTGCCTGAGTGGCTCGGGCCCCAAAAAATAATGACTTTAAAAGAAAAATTATAATATTTATATATTAAAAACCACAAAAAACTCTCAAGGAAATGTAAAAAGTCCTGGATAAATTAAGAGGCATAGTAGGTTGTTAGATTAGTAGACTTATTGTGTTATGATTTCCATTCTTCCCAAATTGATCTCCAACCTTAACCTAATCTCATTCCAAATCCCAGCAGCCTTTTATATCAAAATTAATTCATTACTTCCAAAATCTATCTGGAAATGTGCAGGACCTAGAATAACCACAACAATCCCCCAAAGAAGCAAAAGTTAGAGGTTTCTTGCCATCTAATATCAAGTCAGACTATGATGCCATAATATCAAGACCAATATACCAATAATGTTGGTATATACCAATAATATATCAGTAATGTTGGTATCAGGATAAATGACTGGGCAATGGAACAAAACAATGTGCAGAAACAGATTCACATATGTAGTATGCAATGTGGCAAATATGGGGGATTCCCTTCTATCTTGCCTTTGAGGCCCAATATTGTTCTCACTGTTTTGCTTTATTCTGATAATTTTTTTTGCTTCATTTCATATTCTGCTTTTATTGGTTTTATTCTGTTTTGTTTTTGGTTTGATTTTACTATACCTGATGGAATGGTCAACTATATAACAAGATATACTATAGTAGCTATTGTTTTCCTAGTATCTTGCTTTGAAGTTCTGAACCAGTTCTACTGTTTTGTTTTGATTGCCTTTGTTCTGTTGTGTTTTGTTGGATTTTACTATCTTTAAAATAAAGTTTAAAAAAATACACATATATACAGGTGGTTGATTTTGTGCAGCATCTAGATAAACGTATAGAAAAACACTTCTCACAATGGCACGTGTTAATTGGAGAAGGATCAACTCATGACTTTGAAGTAGGAAGTGCTTTAGTTTTCTGGAATGAGGAATTAAGCACAGAGTTAGGTATATCTGCCTGAAGTATTTCAATTGTCTTAGCTAACCTTTTAAAAAAGTACCAGAGATTTGTCTGGTTTTGGTGGTGCTGGGGATTGAATCCAGGGCCTCAGTCATGCTAGGCAAGTCCTCAAACACTGGGCTATGTCTGCAACCCAGCTACCAGGGATTTTGACTTTGTAACTCATGTAATGTGTATGCATAAGTGTTTAAAACTGATTTTCTCTTACCCTGAAGGAAGCGCCTGACAGTGTTTTGTTTAGAAAAAATACCAAAGAAACATTAAACAGTAGAAGAAAAGAACCTCTACTTCAACCCTGGAAGACGTGGGTTCAAGCATGAGTCTTCTTTAAACCACATGAGCAATTTACTCAGCCTCAGAGCTCTGCCAGATTATTTTGACAATAACACAAAATAATATACAGAGGGGGTGAGCTCCTAAGGTAGTGTCTGGTAGACAAAGAGTGCTCAAATACTGTTTTTTTTTTTTCCTTGTCTCATTGCAAGCACGAAGTTATTGTCTATAGGCTCATATACAGATATCATCATGAAATTCTTAGGAAGAAGTTAAAGGAACAGGTTCTGGAGTTAGGGTTTTTGGATCGATGTCCTATGTGGGGGAAATTTTATTTACTCTCTCTGTACCTGTATTTCCTCATATGTAAGATACTGAGTTAACCCATAAGGTTGTTGTGGCAGACTATGTAAAGGGCTTAGTGCAATGGTGGACCATACAGTCTGCTGAAGCGATCTTCATATGTGCATGAGACCTACCCTGTTTGTGCAGCCCAGGACATACACATTTAGTTCCTCAGAGCACTGTGTGGGTCGTGGAGATGCCTCTACTCTTCAAGGTAACACTCTGCATTTCCAGTGTCAGTGAGGACCTGGAGTGTGTGGTTCACGGGACCCAGATCAAGAAGGTCATTCTAACAGCCCAAGTGACACTGAATTATGAGCATTTCTCATGTCCTCATCTGTGGGTTGAGATAAATTACACTCTATTCTTCCTCATTATTTTTGTGGGGTCAGACTGAGACATGGTCTCTTAAAGCCACTGAGTGTTAACACAGTCAGACAAGGCTGTGGGAAAAGCAGAAGGTCAAACCAGAAGGTAAGAGTTCAAAGTCTGTTTTCTTGACCATGCTGGGGGAGGAATCATTTGTAGAATGCTCCTTGTTTATACCTATGTAATGATAAATTTGCTGTCTTTGAGGGTGAAAATACGAACAGATATTTTGTTTCTGAGTGGGTCTTTGTGTAAAGAAAAAGGGACTCATTGAAAGTCCAAAATTCATAGCACTTTCCACTACCCAGAGGGACGTAAAGCAGAGGGCTCCCAGCTCAGTGATGGGTGAGTTCTAGTTCTCAGTGCTCCAGCTGGGAAGCAAAGAGGACAGAGGGGTGTGGGCCGTATCCCATTCAGGCAGCCGCTGGGTCCTGAGTGCTGGGCTCTCCAAATCTGATTTGCAGAGGGTCATAGTTTAACCAGTGATACCAGTTTAATGACCGTTATCCAAAATGGTTGGGCCCAAAGGCATTTCAGAGTTGGGAATATTTGCATGTATATAATGAGACATTCTGGGAATGGGACCCAAGTCTAAACATGAAATTCATTTATGTTTCAAATACACTTTATGCACATAGCCTGAAGATATTTTATACAATATTTTAACAATTTTGGACACAAAACAAAATTTCATGATATCAGATTTTCCACACATGGTTTCATGGGAGGCCCAAAAGTTCCACGTTTTGGAGCATATTGGGCTTCAGAGATTTGGATTAGGGGTGCTCTATCTGTGTCTAGCAAGTGCAGCCACAATAGCATGGGTAGAGAAAGGGCAAGAGAGCTTTTAATTTCACAGCCAGGGCGTATGCTGTGCTAGCTTTCATTAAGAAGGTCTTAGCACTCATAGCTTAGTCTGTAACAAGCACAAGGAACCTACTTATACTTCCTATTTTTTGGATGGTACTGGGGATTGAACCCAGGGCTTTGGCATCAAGATATATCCCCAGTCCCCTTTTATTTTTAACTTGAGGTAGGGTCTCACAAAATTTCTAAGTTGCCCAGACCAGACTCAAACTTACAATCCTTCTGCCTTGGCCTCCCGGAGTGCTGGAATTTCTGGCAAGGGGCACCATGCCCAGCTTCTAGTGATCCCTCTTAAAGACCATCATATAGTTCATTCACACTCTGTGTCTGGATTTGGTCCCAGCCCCAAGTCTAGTTGCTACTCAGTAATGAAGCATTCTTTTTAACTTTGCCTATGGGACATACTTCTACCCCAACACAGTTCAGTGTTCTGTCCATTCCATATCCAGGATATTGCTTCATTGGTGTAACCCTGGAGAAAAAATTATGAAAATTTTAAAGGTCTCACAGAAAAGTTTGACACCAGCATCTTCTTGATGAGGCATATTTAGTTCTAAGCAACTGAAGTAAGCTTGAACTAGAAGAACTGAGGAAGGGAGTTTGAATTACAGGACTAAGTTTGGACAGGGAAGCAGCCACCATCAGATTCCTGTATGAATCTCACATGTCTTTAGGAGATTGTCTATCTCTTATCTTTGGTCATCTTGATGAATCTAGTCTATCCTTCTTCCCTGTAGCTTCTCTTTACCAGTCCACATGATTTAAAATACAAACCTACGTATGTACTCTGGAGACCAGTTAGATGGAAGTTGCAGTCTCTTAGTATCTATTCTATGTTCATAGGAAAGAACTTTAGACTTTGGGTCAGCTATTGCTGTGTTCTAATCTATCTTAGTCGAGGACCCATTCTTGTTACCAGATGGGTCGAGGACATGGGTAGGACATTTCTTGGGAAAGATGCCAAATATTTAACCCAGTTGTCAGCTACCTCATCAGCGACTCTAAAAGTTCAATATGATCCTCCCCTTCTTTGGGAGCATCAAAAAGTGTTCAGAAAGAATCTAGATATTTCAACAAAGCACCCAGGATATACTTTTTTAATTGGCTAATGAGGCCCAACTAAGATGTGGATCCAGGGCTTGCTCAGCTCTGTGGCCTGGATAATTCTTGCATGTGACAGAACATCCTGTCAGCCAGTCCCTTTGAATGTGTCATTTTCTCCACCTCATGGCCGGCATCTTGTTTCATGTCCTTGGCTTCAGTTACTCAATGGCTCAGCTGGTTGGTCTTTCTATTTTATGGATTCTGATCCATTTCCTTGACATGGTCAGAAAGTAGGATTCCTAAATTTCAAATCTGGCCACGGTACCTTCCCTTTGGAAAATGTTAATAGCACCAACAGCCCTAAGATGTTATTCTGGAATTCAAGGTGCCAGTCTGTGGACTTGGCCTCAGTCCTCACACTCTTTCTTGTCACATCCACCAGCTAGAAAGTATGTCCTTTGTTTGTTCAGCACAACTAACAGGAAGGACAGGGGAGGCAGACTCTTATATTCAAGAGTCTGCTCCTTCACTAGCCCTCTCTGTGACAGTGGGCAAGGTACTAATCCTCTGAGGCTTTAATTTCCTCTTCTGTAAAATTAAAAGTAAAAACTCACAATGCCTACATATAAGGTTGTGGGAAGAACTAAATGAAATCACCCTTAAGTCCTGAGAAGTGTATTAAGTGATGTCTGGAAGGCAATCAGTAGGCAGTCAATATTGCCTGCCTTCATCATCGTCACCACCACTACCACCACCACCAGTAAAATCAACACTGTAATTAAAAAAAAATGAGATCTGATTTTTATCTCTAGACCTCAAACTCCAGTTCCCAGTTTTGCTGTCTCATGCTCTTCTCTAAAGGCAAGTTGAACATGATCCTTTAGTAAATGGCCAAAAGGAAGATGGGAACTTTGAGAAATGTTGGGGAAAGGCTGCCTCATTAACGAGTGACCGTGCTTCCTCAGAAGCACTGGAAGGAGGAAGAGAGGATGTGAGCCCCAGAGAGCTACTACCAAGTCCTCGGGATGTGAGTTACAGCACCCGCTTGTCCCCACTGATCTGTCAGAGTGGAGGGATGTGACAACCCCATAATTCATTATTAGTTGGAAATAGAACCTTACTGAAAGATAAGGGCAACAATAGCTTTCTATCCAGTGATAAATTACCGAGTCACGTTATTTTGCTTATTTATATATGGGTCTCTTTATTGAATTTATTAGGAGATAAATAAATGATCTGCCAAGCGTCTGGTTAATATTACTTCTCAGGAACTCATTTAGACCCAACTGGATTCCTATTGATAACATCTGTATGCTTTTCAGGAGGGAGAGACATAACATTTGCTTCTGACAAGAACCCTCTGTTTGCCTTATCTGTTTCATTTGAGAGGCCATCGACCCCTGCCTTCTCTGGTTAAAATGAGCTCTTTCCAACCGAGGAGGAGTTCTTGAATTCGATGCTGGCCACACAATGTGACTGGGTGCCCCAGCTATAAATCTAGGGACCTCGATCACGCATAGCCAGACATCGCACTTCCTGTTGACCATCAGGAGAGAGTGAGGGGCCTTGTGCCGAATTTCTCCCCGGGAAAAAAAGTGTGTTAAGAGAAAAAACTGTTTTCTAAGCTAAATATTTCTTCCTTGTTTGAATGGACATTCTTTTTTTCCCCTAATAATCACAAAATTTAAAAAAATTTAAATGCCAAGAAATGTTAATCCACACTGACTTGGAAATACATGACTGATCTGTGGAAATGAAAATTAATTCAAAATCACAATTAAAAAAATAATCTTAAACTGTCAGTAACCTGATATTGCATCACAATAAACTAAGAGGTCCCCCTTTTTAAGATCCACTATTGTAACACTGTGTCTTTACATGCCGCACTGAAGCCATCTTCCCACATAGGCCTAAGAAACTCCTCCTTTACAGACCACGAAGAGGTTATAGCTTCTGAAACTCGTGTCTGATCTTAGCTCTGTGTCTCCAAATAGCCAGTTGTTCTTCTGGAGTTTGCTGATGTGACCTTGTGTCACCCAACCTTGCTGTGTCCATCAGAGCAGCGGAGTTCTCAGGGGACGCCCTTAGCATCATGCTCCTCTGTACCTTGGGGGCTAAGCAGAGGGTATGGTATGGAGTAGGTAAATATCTTGATAAGTATCTGTAGGCCAGGTTTCTTTGTTATAAGTCCAAATGGGACAGTATCTCTCACATAAATGCTGACCTCAGCATTTTCCTTTCTTAGGTATTATTTATTATGTGAGATAGGACTCTCGCCCTCAGTAGACTGTAAGTTCTGTGACAACAGACATTGTGTCTATTGTACACATTTTCCCAGTATCTAGCAGCGTCTGACCCTTAGGTCTCAACATATGTTACCAAATGAATGAATGAATGAATGGATGGGTGGATGGATGGTTAGTGTACGTGGGGGATGTTACAGTTCTGCTAGAAGATCACACATATGAGTCAGGCCTGGTTCAAATCCAGCTTAACACAGCCCCTGAGAGTAAAGCACTTTAACCTCTCTGTTTCTCAGTTTAATCCTCTAGGAAATACAAAAAAGATTTCAGGGATGGAGTTAAGAATCATGAATCAATGAATCTAAAAATTTCTTGTTCACTTTGACGTTAGTGACTCTTTGAGCCACTTGGAGAGGCTAGGGGACTTACTGATGTGTTTTAGATCATGTCATTGCCTCCCCCAACTCCTCCAGTGCTCAGCATAAGTTCAAATATATTGCTCTGGTCACACCAGTCAGGGCAGGTTGAGTTATGCTGCAACAACAACAACAAACCCCAAACTCTTCCTGGTTCACATTGACAAAGGCTTATATTCTGAAGGTGCTGTAGGGCCCACCATTAGTTTTCCCAAGCTTTACTCTTGGACCCTGAATTAACTTCTAATTGGGACACTGCTAATTTCATGGGAGAAGGAAAAAGCAGCCTTAGAGAACTGTTGCATCCTAGCCTGGAAGGACCCTGGTTACATGACTGGTTACACACTCATCTCACACTCAACATGGAGTCCTGAGAAAGGCTCAGGAGAGCAGCTGTGGACATGGCTAACCAAAGCCAGGAAGAAATGGGAGCACATAGGAGGCTCTGTAAGAGTAGATTCTGGGGTCCACCCCAGCACTGCTGCTGATTCTTGCTAGTCTAGGAACTGAGAATTATTTTCAGTAATGCCTCTTTATTCTCTCTAGTAGCAGTTCCATTGTCAATTGTTTTTCTTTGGCTTTGTGTTCCTGGATTTACCCTTTTAAAAAGTCTTTATTGTTTATAAGAAATATTGTATGGTAGTTAAGTAGCTTTCTCGGTGTGCTTTGGTTCTGTATGTGGGGACACCATGATCTCTTTTTGGTTTGAACTGTTTTAATCTCTTGTAGTCTAAGCTGCCAATGTTGTTACAAATAGAATACAGTACTCTTAAATATTTCATGGGTTTCCTAAAATCTGATTGAGTTTACTCCAAGCCTCAAAAATCACACACTTAACTCTGGGATACGAATTGGGGTCTTCTGTGGAATAACAGCCTTAATTTCCTATACTCTCTTGTTTTCTGTGGAGAAAGTCATAATTCACAACCTCATTATTTCATATCTTAACTCACAATCTTATTGTGGCAAATTTCACTTGATCTTAGATCCAGAGGCATTTCATGAAATATAGAATTGTTTTTACCAACTGGGAAGACTGAGCGTGAATGATATATTTTTTAATTCCCCAAAGTGCTGTGTTTTCTATATTTTATCTGAATTTTGTGTGACTATTGAGTAATTATTTTTTTTTACTTTATCTTTCTGGGCTTGTGCCTTATCATACACAGCCAGGGAAGTTAACTGTTGCTTTTAAACTTTTGTTTTGAGGTTGCCTTAGTCAGACCTATGAACTCACTTAGTCTATTTTCTATCTTTTAACTTTTCCAGTGACATGTTTGTTAATATTTTCACCACCATATAACATAGTTACCTTGCTCTTAGCCTTAATCTCATCACCATTTCCATAGTTTTTACTGACTGCCTGTGCCCAAAGCCAATGAAACTTGTTTTAAGTTTTGTTATTGGTACATCCCACTTCTGCTACCAGGTTCTCTGTCAGTTATTTATATCTATATAATAAATCACCACAAAAATATGTAGTCTAAAATAAGAATTCTTTGCAGTTTTAAGGTTCTCCATGTTGGTCCAGCATAGCTGGAAGTCCTGCTATGCTTTGACCTGGTGTCTGCTATGTGAATGTGGTCATCTAGAAGCAACTCTGGGGCTGGATGAGCTCAGATGGGGTCAGTCATAGTCTAGGAACTTGGATGAGACAACTTTGCTCTTCCTGCCATTTCCTGTCCTTTAGAGCCCAGCCCTACTTCCACAAATGGTGTCAGGAGCATTCTATAAAAGCACACTGAACCTACAAGGCCTCTTAATTTTTCAGCTTGCCTAACTAATAGTCTAGTTCAAAAGTCACATTGTGTCATTGTGCCGTGTTCTGTTGATCAAAGCATGGTATGGCCAGTCCAGATTTATAGGTGAAACATAGACTCCACCTCTTGATGGCAGGGACAACAAAATCACATTGCAAAGGTTCATGGCTAAAGGAGGAATGGTTCAAAATTCAAGCTAAAATAGGAGGGACAGACCATAATGTTAAAGTAGACACAAAAACATCAGACAGGAAGCTGTTGCTTATTTTCAGAGCAAGAGATACTGGTGCCAGAGTCCAAATAAAGAAATGGATAGATTAAAAATATTTATATCTAAGTATCTGCAGTGTTGATCTTTTTATTCCTATTTCACATTGCTGCCCACATAGTTCTTTCAGAACCAGTCTGGTTACATGATATCCTTTTATCCCATCCTTTAAATGAATTTCTAGTTCCCCAGATGAAATTTTGATGCATTACCCTTAGATTTAATGCTCAGGTTACTAGCCTAAGTTACCTCTAATCTTGCTAGCTTAGAAAAGTTAGAGATCATAATGTACCCTCTAACTCCCTCTCTTTCAATCTACGTGTACTCTATTCTGTGGGCTCATAGACCTTCCTTGGGATTTTGAAGCCATGATCATTTTTAATATTCACTGGATAATCACTTTCTCTAGGTAATTTTCTTGAAGTCCCAGAATTTGCTTACATCATTTCTTTAGCTTTGTTCCCAGAACAATTTGATGATGGCAGAAGTATAACCTGCAGTCTCCAGACACAAGTCATAGAAGTGTCTTAGTTCAGGCTGCTGTAGTAGAACACGACAGACCAGAGGTGTAAATAACACGCACTGATTTCTATGCTGTGGGGGCTGGCTGTCCAATACCAAGGAGCCTGCAGCCTCAGTGTCTGCTGAGGATCCTCTTCATTGCCTCGCTATCTTTTTGATGTATCTTCAATGACAGGGAGAAAACAAGAGAGATCGATCTCATGTATTTCCTTAGAAGGACACCACTCCCATTCACAAAGATACCTACTTACTTCCCAAAGCCCTTGCTTCTAAATACCTTCACCTTAATGGGTCTTTTCTTTAACACAGGAGTTTTATGAGGTGCAAATTGAAGTCTATAGAATGTAGCTACCCCTTCAATTAGCATATAAGTTTCTGAGGGACTATTTCTTGTCTCTGCTCCAGACTCTATAGTACAGAGTCTGGGGCTCAGTGGACACTCATGTGTCTATGGGTATGGATTTTAACACTTTCCCTATAGGTGTCCTTCCCCACATTTTGCCAGTTCCTTTCTCTGATCTGTTTTCTTTCTTTCTTTCCTTTTTTTTTTTTTTTTAGGTACCGGGGATCAAACTCTCAACCTCATGCTTGCCAGGCAGGTGCTTAAGCCACTGAGCCAAATTCACGGCTCTTGCCAGTTTCTTTTGAAGAAGCACTTATTATGGAAGTTTTTAAGGTACACAAAAGTAAGGAGAATAGTCCAAAGTGCCACGTGATCATTACCCAGTTTCAAAAATCTTGGCTAATCCTTCTGAGAGCAAAAACTGTTCTTCTGCAGGCAACACCTTTGGTGAAGAGGGCATAAGGACACCATACTGAAGCCCTCGGTTAATTCAGATTGAATTTGGGAACAGCCTTCTCCTCTGGAATAGCTTCCATAGAACTTCCAGCAAGTGGTTGTCTTCCTGAGGCACTTCTGAATACAAAAAAGCCTTATAAGAACACACTTCCCAATAATGGGAAGATCTATGACTCTACTAAATAAAAATGTTCCCTTAATGTACAGTAAAAAAATAAAGATGTTTGGCTAGATTTATCAACCTGCTCTGCGAGCAGAATTAAGTTTCTGTGCTACATTTTTTGTACTTATTTAAAAATACTTGCGTTATATAGCTAGTCAGACAACCACTTCATTATATAAATGTAACACGTGTCTGCCCTGAAGATGTATGGCTTTTAAAAAAGGCTTCTGTTGTCTCAGTCTTGTTGGGTAGCTTGTAAACAATGACTCCTAAGGAAACAGATGTGGGTACAACTAGCTACATATTAAGACTGGTTCTATATTAGTAAAGATTTTCATAGATAAATAAGTTTTTAAAGACATATAATGTACCAGAGGTCCTGACCATGTTCCTACAAAATGAAATTAATGCCAACTGTTTAACTGTGAAGTTACGCAGCTTAGAGATAAAATGGCAAAGCTGAAAACAGAAATCTTCATTCTCAATGGAATGAGTCACCTCAGGAGGCTCAAGGCAAGCAGTAACCAGTGTGTGTGTGTGTGTGTGTGTGTGTGTGTATTTGACCTGCCATTGTATCATATTTTCATCTTAGGCAAGCATGAAATTCTAGGTCTAGCAGCTCCACAGAGTTCTAACACTGTGTGAGGAAGGATTTCCTGCACGTCTTTGCTCCTTATGTGAACTGCTCACCCCTGCTGCTTGGACGCGCTCACCCAGTAAATCCACAGGCCCTGGGGTGACTGAAAACCACCCAAACACAGAGTCCAGATAAATGAGGGAAGGGGAATGGCTGAAGGAAACTGGTGAGAAGCTTCAAGGTTACGATGGCAAAAATCAAACGGGTGGAGTTTCATCTCAAAGCCAATGATAATTTCCATTTATGAAGGAGCTGAAGACTGGGAATAAAACAAACCAAGTAGATTTTGTCTTCTTCCCCCAAATACTTCCACAGTCCTGGATTGGTGAAGTATTGATCTGTTGCTTCTTATTTCCTCCTCCTCCCCTCTTGTTTTTCTCCCTCTCTAAGCCCAAGAGAGCTGGAATATCACCTTTCCCTGGGAAAGTCACTGCAAATCCGTCTCAGCAGTTCCCCTTCCACCAGTCATCCTGCTTATGAATATAGTGCAGTGCAGATTCCTCATGAGCCTTCATCAACAGCTAATTGATTTACTTAAGTCTCAGCAATAGATGGTCGGTCTCTGCTGACCCCCTCCCCAGGTTCCCAATCCCATCTGATCAGGCTGACATATCAATGTAATGAACTGCCTGTCTTCTTGTCTTCCAGTCATAGGAGATACCACTGCTTCCAATTAAAATCTACGTGATTTACGGAAACCCACAGCTTACTTGCCTTAATTCTTCCCTCTCCTGGCCACACAATCCTATCAAACGTCTTCCTTAAAATCTAGTGTGCTCTACTGTGAATGCCATGGGTGTTATGCAACAAGACAGTTGGAAAAGTAAGAGGCAAAAAAAAAAAAAAAAAAAAAAAAAAAAAAAAAAAAAAAAACCTCTCTGGAAAATAGGACTATCTGCTGATCGCTGAGTGGGCAGTATCATGCCTCACACTGTGCACTAGCTGCTTTAGTTAAGGAGCTTATTCATTTTGTCATTAAATATTTGTAACTCTTGAAAGAGGAAGATACCACTGTATTTTGCATATGTGAAATCAGGAATGGCTCTCAGTAGCTTTAATACGAGGTGCATAAGTGTTTTTTCTTTATGTTTATCTGGCTATGTGTTCATTAAGTTTCTGGAGTTCATAGATTAATAATTTTCATCATATTTGGGAATTTTCATGCATTATTTCTTTAAATACTTTTCTTTCCCTTTAGTTTTTCTATGATTTTAATTAAATATAGATTTATCCTTGATACTGACACCTAGATCACCAAGACTGTTCATTTCTTACATACATTTCTTCATTCTTTGCATTAGATAACTTTTGTAAGATCACATAGTAAATAGCAGTCCTGCGACAAAGTAAGTACCTGATGTATAATTGATAGACAACTGTGTTAATCACAATGACTGATAACTTGATTATTTGAATGATTGCTCATCTTCTTCCGGGTTGTGGTTGAGTGCCCATGATCTGAAGAATTCAAGGGGGTTCTGCAAAAATATTATTAGAGCTTCTGAAGTCATTTTAATATTTCTAACACATATGCATTTCATTCATTTACTAGGAAAAGGTGACATATTCTAACAGAACACGTTCATTTAAAAATTTTTTTTGGCTTGTACTGGGATGTTACTCATTTAGAGCAATGATCCAGGTTCTCCAGTACCAGGTAGAAAAGGAAAGTCTTCATAAATGCAGTTCGATCTGCAAACACTCAGGAAAACAAACAAATAAACCAAAGTGTAGAATTTGAGCTCGCCAGGCAAAAGAATAACAGCAATAATGACAATGATGTTAGGGTCTTGTCATGAGGAGGACATTGCTTCAGAAAGACAGGAGAGAAGCAAGTGCGACAGTAAAGGACAGGTTCCAGAGAGACCTACAAGCACGGTGAATACCGCATGGTTTAGCTGCACACTGACTTACTTTATATCTCCCCAGGAATTCAGACAAACACCCAAAATGGACTGGGTAAGTGTAAGGTGTCAGCAATTTTGACCAAAACTGTATCCTTTTTTTTACCCTCTCAGAACCACAAGGACCAATAAAGGAGACTAAGCATGGTCAAATAGCAAAGAAAATTGTATTTTTGGCTAAAGAATAGAAGTCAGATGATATCAGCTTTCAAATCAGCTTCTCAACGTATGGAGACTGATTATCACAGTTGTAGGTTTAGCAGAATACAGGGGGAGCAGGGGATAGGCTGATGGCATGGGGCATCTAGAAATGGCTGGGTATTTTATAACAATTGGGGTGCTGACTCTTTTTTGTTCCTTTCATGATCTTTTCGTACAACTGTCGTGGTCCTTTTCTTTATCATGGCACAAGAAGGAGGGAATTTTACCAGCATAATGACACTAAGGGTGAATGGCAGGTCCATATGGTTCCCATTGTAGGTAAAGCTGGGCTAGTCCTGTTTTATCTGTGCTATTCCTGGGAGCTCAGAAGATAGTTGGCCAAATTCCTTATTCCTACCATGGAAAAAACATCATGCATTGTGTTACGTCTCCCTATTGAAAAGCATAGGTAAGCACTTACTGAAAGAGTATGGCTATTATTTGGGGATATGCAAACATAATCCTTCTTCTCATGGTTACAAAGGTACAGTCTAAACAAGTGCTAGGCTAGACCTGAATAAAGAGTGGGATTTAGCTGGAAGGATGAGGGGAATGTGTGTGCATCCCATAAAAACCCTACTGACTCACGTCCTTACACACCAAATGCGTGTTGGTTCAGGCAGTGGACTAGATGCTGAGGTGTAGAGATGCAGAAGTCATGGCTCAGCATGCAAGCAGCTCAAATCCAGTACAGGAGGCAGATGTATCAACAAAGCAGGGCACTGCAGAGTGATAAAGCTATGAGAAAAACAAATACTGGGCAGCAACACAAAAGGGAGTAATGCCTTTCTGATCTACTGGTGCCAAGAGAAAACTTTGAAACCATTTTCTGTGATCCTGGGCTTGAGCCCAGGATCGTTGCACTGAGCTACATGCCCAGCTTTCTTCATTGTTCATTTTGAGACAAGGAATTATGAAGTTGCTAAGTTGACCAAGCTGGACTTGCACTTTCCACGGTCCTGCCACAGCCTAGCAGAGTACTGGAACTACGGGTGTGTACCACACCCAGAATGATTTCCTTCTTGAAGGATCAGCGCTGGGAGTTTGCCAGATGGAAAGGAAAAAAGAGCCCAGTCATTATCTTGAGATGTTTAAGGGCATACAGGTACTCAGTGAACTCAACTGTTCTCAAATCATTTCACAATAAATAATTGCTCTCCAATTGGATCAAAGAAAATCATAGAAGGTATGTCTTGTGGTTTAATAAACTGAACTGCTTGAGGCCAGGAACCTTGCCTTATATTTACATAGCCAGGAAAGTAATTCACCTATAGTAATTGCTCAATAAATGTCTTTTGAACTCTTGGTTGGACACTATGTCCAGAACATGTGGTACAGTGGTTGGTATTAAATATTTGAAATGTGTTCCTGACTTTGGAGGAGACTGATGGAACAGAACTGATAATGTTTATGGAAATGGCAAAAGGTAGGCAGGAGTGATAAGTGTCTGTGAAACAACTGGTTATGCCCGAGTTAAGCAAAAATACGGGGCTAGAGCTTGGATGGTTGCAAAATGCAGGACCCAGGATGAGTCGTGAGGCACTGGCAGTTCAGATAGGCTCCTGAGCATCAGAGAGACTGACCTGGCTTTAGCTGGCATGGGTCTGTGCACAGAACTCTGTAGTGACAGAGAGCAGGTCTGGTTTTAACTTGGCAGCCATTCTGCATAAACTGATTATGATTTAATGATATTTTACTGCCTGTGTCTTACATAAATCGGTCTCTTTCACCTCATCTTCTTGGAGTGGTTTCTCACTGAACATTGCACTCAGCAAAACCCAGATCTCAGAGGCCGGCAATGGCTTCTCTGCTCCTGTGTGCATGCATTCCTGACTCTTTCTGGACTCATGGGAAACCATGAAGGAAGATGAACTTATAGTGTAAGCAACTCCCACATCTACTCCATCATAACGTCCCAGATTTTCTGATTACAAACAGGTCCTCTGGGGAAGTAAGAAACATTGGAACAATTGTTAACTCCAAGGTGACTTCCTCTTCCATGGGGTGGGTTAAAGCATTGGTTTGAGTTGAAGCCAGAAAGTACCCTTAGCTTTTGCTTCAGCAAAAGACTAATATTCATGTGAGGACTTGAAGATTGATGGCAGGACCTCAGAGCCATGCACATCCATCCACATCAAGACACTTTGCCACCCACAAAACCCCACCTTACCATCTGAGGTGTCATGTTTCCTTTCCCAAATCTGTGCCTCCTAGAATTCTCTGCAGTTCATTCTGTTACCAAATCAAGGACAAATGCTGGAATACTAACAGTCTTAGCAGTTAGATTTTTTTGTTCCCACCAGGAGCATTTCAACTTTGGATGTTTACTTGTTGGGTTCACTCTCCCTACCCTCTCCCAACCCAGACCTACAGATTCTTGATCTCCCTTCCTCCAGGGCCTTCCACCACACACCTGTGGAATTCCTGTAGCATTGAGACAACCCTAGAAACCACTTTTGAAAGAACTGTCCTCTCTTTCTAGTTCCATTGTGTCTGTACAACTTATGCCCTCAAGTAGATGGGAAGCCTCCTGTAGCCAGAGGCACATCTCCATCTTCTGTATCCTTGAGTATGTATCCTCTAAATCTTGAGTATCCATCTTCATTTTTAGTATCATACTTATCTCAAAGGAGATGATGGGACAGATCTTCACTGAGGACCTGTGGTGATCCAGGCCCATGCACGGTAACAGAAGTGCAAAAATTTAAAAGAAAAGACTATACTAAATGCCTATTGTATGGTAGGTCTTGGAGTAGGAACTTTATATAGATTATTAATTTTGATTGCTTCATCAAGCCTAAAAGGTGGTACTCACATCTGAGACATGGGAAAAAAGATTCAGGGAGTGCTAGAAAATGGAAGACCCAGTTGGGTTTGGACCTACTCAAAGACAGCCCACCCTGACCCCAAGGCTCTGCTCTACCTCTATCCCCTGCCACCTTCAATCCTGACCAGGGGCTATGTGGGCTCTTGGTAGTGGCCAACATACTGGCAAGAAAGTGAGTTTCAGGGGTAAAGTGTTAAGTAAGTCGGTGCTCAGTGCTTGACATTTATTCCCTCACTACTACTGCATGTAAGTGGTATTGATATGAGGCCCAGGCTGTGAGGCTGGAGCAATAAATTATAGGGCTTATTATAGAAGGTGCAGTCAATAATTATTATGGGGGCCCATTTTAAGCAAGATACTCACTCTCACTGTTGCTTTACCCACGGCCACTTCTTCCAATTAAATACGATCAATGAGGAGAAAGAACCAGAGGAAAGGAGATATGGTCTCAGAAGGATTTGGTTTTTCTATGTCCCATCATTGACTCCTGGGAACTCCTGGGGTTTTAATTGGCTTTTTCTTGCCAGAACTTTCTGAAGAAATAATTTGTTATGACCCCTGAGAGTCTGGCTGTCATTGCTTTTTCAAACACTGAGACTTCAACATTCAAACATTCTCTCAAATCCAGATTGAGAGGGTGGCCTCTGCCTGGGATTCTAAACTAGTGTGCTGTCTTGGTTACTTTTCTCTCATTGCAGAGACAAAATACTTGCTGTCCAAAATGAAGGAAGGAAAGGTTTATTTAGCTTACAGTTTTTGGAGGTTTCAGTCCATACTCAGCTGACTCCAAGGCAGGGTAGTGTAGCTGAGGGGCAGCCCTTCAAGGCGGCTGCAAGTGACAAGAGCAAACAGTAAAAAGGGGAAAAACACACCTCCTTCCCCCGCTTATATTGTATGCCGGCTCCGCCCCTGGGCAGGTGCAGCACTCACACCACCAACCCCAGTGCTAGACGATGAACCAATCACAAATGCTAGACTCACTGCCTTCAAAAGGCCCACCCCCCATGACAGCATGAGGCTTTGGGGGGACATTTATACAAACTACAGCACATACCATCTTGTGTCTCCCTGCCTTTGCCCATGCAGTGCCCTTGGCCCACGATGTCCTCTGTCCACCCCATTTCCCAGAGGATGTCCTCTCTCAATACACTTCTCAGACATCACCTTCTCTTTGCAGACTTCTCTGCATAGCACATAGTTTCTTCCACCTCCGAGGTCCCAACTTGGAGACGGTTTCACCTTCTATCTCCTACTCTGAGATATTCACCAAACTGTGGTTCTCTACTCAGGGCATGTAATTATTTGAGGAAGCAATACTGCATGGTGGTTAGAACTGACTCCTAATCCAATCTTAGCTTCTTCATTAATGGAAAGGGAATAATAGCAATCCTTTGTGTTGCTGGAAGAGACGAATAAGATAGATGATCCTGGCAAAATGCTTAGTATGTTCACCTAACAAGTACAGCTATTACTGTTACTCATTCAATTACCCCAGAGCCTATATGATCATCTACTCTGTATAAAGAGCTGAACACTGCCTGATGACTTGCAAGGTACAGTCCACCACTGAAGGGATCTGGTCTGCATCCCCTGTGCATGTCCCTGTGCTGGACAAATAGTATTTGCTGTGCTCTATTTGCCTTTCTTAATCAGTGGAGCATTCAGATCTTTAGTGCAAAGACCGGCCTGAGCTGCACTTCCTCAAAGTAATGTCCTGACCCACTGGTCCTGTACTTCCAGGGGCAGTATTCCCATAGCATTCATCTTGGATTGCTCATTGTCAGACTGTGTTCTTTCTCAGCAATATGATTTCAAGTGTCTGTATTGTATCTCAGTCTCATGGTGAGGAGCTTGAAGGTGCTGGGTTCTCCTGCAAATTCTCAGACTTCACAAAGAGTTGTCCCATAAAATCTTAGGGATCATCTGTCATCATCTTAGATCCCAGTTCATTTTTCAGTTGATTCTTTTTGTGGGCACATTCCACGGTGCAAGCTTTTGCACCACATCTGTGAGCAGAAGCCCAAGACCCTTACTGGCTGTGGGTTTCATCTTGGCATAAGCATAAGCTAGGAAGCAAGTCAACACATAAGCGAAGGTAATGGTCTGAAAGTGTCAAATCGTAGAGAAGAAGTACAACAGGGTGACTGTCAGAGAGTGACTGGGGGTGGTGCCTACCAGAGCCTTCTCTTGTCACTACTCAGTGATCAAATACAGTTTGCTGAGAAGTGTTCTAGTGAACAGCCACTTGACCAAGTGATCAACTAAGGAAAAGAGAGATAATCTATTGCCAAAAGCAAGTGAAAAATACATACTACATGTTTATTGCCTGTTCATGCAGCACAATTAATATTACAAGAGGTATTGATATTTACTGTGAGAAAGACATTCTTATTTTGCTTAAACTGGGATTTATACACATGTTTTGGTCATATGACTTATTAAATATTTAGTACCCATCAGCATTCCATGAAATTGGTGTGTATGGATCAAACTTGGGGTTATACTGATTGTATCAAATGATGTTTAGACTCAGAGCAAAGCTTATCTATGCGCCCTGCAGATAAGATGGCTCACGTGTCATTGCCAAGCCTTGGAATTTAGTGAAACAGAAAGGATTGCATTGAGCAAGCAAATATTGAACTCATTTGCAAAATTCAACTCTCCAAATGTCATACTATACCTACAGCACCATGTTCTAGGTGCTGGGAAAAGGGAAGAGAATAAAATGCCATCCCTTCCATTATGAAGCCACTAGCATGGCCCCTGGACGATGGTGGTAGCATTCTCTCCGGCCTTGCCCTGTGATTTATTCTCCCAGATCAGTCAGAGCAAGGCTGATGGGCCCAGGAAGATCATAGGGCTGCTTCCTTTGTTTTCCCCCATGGATTTTATTCTTATGCAGGAAGAAAGCCAAAAATATATGCTGTGGTCTGTGACAGTGCTGTTTGCCCTGAACTGCGGCCAATAGCCACATTGGGCTCTTCCAATTAAAATTATTCGAACATAAATAAAATCAAGCCTTTGGTTCCTCAGTTGCACTGGCCACATTTCCAAGTGCTCTGTGGCTGCATGTGGCAAGTGGCTACTTAGTGGGTGTATAGGATATGCTATGTACCCCCAAGTCCTCATACTTTTGATGGGGCTGAGTCTGATGCTTGTGATCAGTTTGTTGTCTAGCACCAGGATTAATGACGTGACTGCTACACCCGCCCAGGGGTGGAGCTGAGATACAGTATAAGGGAAGGCGCATCTTCCTCTTGCTTGCTTCCCGGCTTCCGCCCTCTCTCTCGCCAGCGCGGATTGCGGCTTGCAGCTTGCAGCTACCATGAACTGTAGCCCCGTCATCCCATGCTGCCTTGGAGCCCACTTTATGGACTGAAACTCCCGAGAAACTGTAAGAATAAACCTTTCCTTCCCTAACTTTGGGCGTCAGGTATTTTGTCTTGGCAACGAGCAAAAAGTAACTAAGACAGTGGGAGACACTGGATGAAAACTTTTTCATCCTTGCAGTAGGTTCTAGTTTGGCAACTCTGTAAATGGTGGCCCTGTGTCTACTCTTATTTCATCTTCTGCTTCTCCTGCTCTTTATCTCTTTGTTCCCTTCATAGTGCCTTTTGTGACTCCTCAAACACTCCAAGCTCACTCCTGCCAACTTGTCCACCCCTTTTCCCCCCCAGATATTCTCCATGTGGCTACTTCACTCCCTCCTTCTCTTCTTGCAATTCTTTTCCCCAATCTCACCTTCTCCAGGATGCTCTTTCAGCTGCCCTAGTTAGAATAGAAATGACTTCCGATCCTAACCCACCCCTTTCCCCAGAGCACTTATCACTATCAGGTGAACGTATGCTTCATACACATTAGTTTACTCTGGGATTTCCATGAAGACAAGAACTTCGGTCATTTTTGTTCAGAGCTATATTTCAGTACCTAGAATAGTATCTAGGACAGGGTTCTCTATCCACTGGGGCACAGCCTGGTACCGATTTGTGGTCTGCTGGGAACTGTGCTGCACAGCAGGATGTGAGCCGTGAGCCAGCAAGCATCTACGTTTACAGCGGCTACCTACCCCTGGCATCACTGCCTAAGCTTTTTCTCCTGTAACTCAGCAGTATCATTAGATTTCCATAGAAACTGGAGCCTACTGTGAACTATGCATGTGAGGGGTCTATGTTGAGATCTTTATGAGAATCTAACACCTAATGATCTGAGGTGGAGCTGAGACAGTGATGCTAGCAATGAGGAAATGTAATCATCTAATATATATATATATATATATATATATATATATATATATATATAAATTAAAAAAAAGAAACTAAAAAATTCCAATCCCCCAACCCCCTGCACTGGGTCCATGGAAAAGCTGTCTTCTTCAAAACTTGTCCCTAGTACCAAAAAGACTGAGAAATACTCATCTAGAACATAATAAATTCTCAATGTAGATTTATTAAAATGTCAGGTAGGGATAAGTGCCATGAAGCCAAAAAAGCTGCATGAGATGGAAGTTTCTGTTTTCCATAGAATGAAGATTTGGAAGTATTAAAAAAATTGCTCATGATCATGCTTACTCTTGACCAACCAGGATTTGAAACCACGTCCAGTACTGTGCTGAGTAACACTGAGTAACTGTTTCTCCAAGTAGAAAAATTTGTAGTGTTTGCCTATTTTCATGGTGTCATAGTTACTTGTCACTGAGACACAATACTCAATGCCCACAAATTAAAGGAGAGAGTTGTGGCTCACACTTTCTAGAGATTTTGGTTCATAGTCTGCTGGCTTCAAAGCAGGATGGCATGGAAAAGGGGCATAACAAAGGAGAAAGGACTCATGGCATGGCAGTTAGAAGCAGAGAATTGGGATCAGGGGAGGAGGGAGATGAACTATTTCAGGCCACGCCCCCTAGTGACCACCTCTTCTGATCAGGCTTCCCCACTCAAAATCACATTTTGCTATGAACTCATCAGTGGACTAATCTGCTGATGAATATCTCACACCTCCATGATCAAATCACCTCCCAAAAGCCCCACCGATGAGTTCATGAGGCTTTGGGACCTCTAGAGAAAAACTGCAACATTGGCTTAAATGATTTCGGCATCTCTGATTTCAAGTTACCAATGTGATGCCATTGTCCGTGGAGTCGAGAAGAAACACATACTATGTGCTCTCCTGAGCTGATACAACCCAGGTCCAGGGTACCTCTGACTCTGTTCTTGACATCCAAGCCTGTCCTGTGGGCCGTGTGGCCACTCCTATGAGGAAGCTGGCTGATTCTCTAAAGAATCCCTACTTTCTGGATACCAGGTGACCACTGCAAGCTGGAATCGATGCCTCTGGCTGATACCTCTACCTCCAAACCAACGCTGGGTTTGCATTCAACCCATGTGACTCATCCCATTTCCCTCCTAGAGGATCATGTTTATTTGACTTGACAGGAGAGGCTCCTCTCAGAGGATTCTGCTCCACCTGCTGGCCTTGGAAATGAGTGCCGAGCCGGGCCAGGTAATCCTATCGGACCTGGGGGCCCAGAAAGACTACTTCTTAATTGATAATTCCATGCTTCTATAATAAGTGGCCTCCTTAATAATAGCCTGCCACGTCATACGTGGTGATTGCTAATTGAGGTTTTCAGGCCTCCTGGATATAATGAGCTCTAATAAGCCCGAAACTTGTCACAGACTCAGGAAAGCCCATTTCCCCCCTTGAAGCAATGATTTCCCTCCATCCCTCGACACAATTGGGCACACTCTTAAAAATATTAATAAGTGTGGCTGGGATGTTCACCCCTTTTCAAATAAAACATAAAGTCCTGGTTTCATTAAACCCAGCTATTAAATTAAGAAAGTGTTTTTAATTATCTGAGCATTTCAGGGAGCTCATAAAACATTTAAGGCTCTTGCAGGGGTGGTGCTGGAGCCCTTTCACAGTGAATTAGAGCTCTGGCTGCTGCAGCGGGCTAGGCAGGGCTCGGCCACAGCTGCGGCTGCTGCTTGGCCCGCAGCAGCAGGCTGAGCAGCGGGCAAAGAGCTGCAGATCTTGCTTTCTGGGAGGGTGCGTCCGTGAGGGTGCAGGAGTTCCCAGATAAAGTTCTCCTCAGAAAAAGAAAGATAATCACACAGACTCAAACCAGACATTTCCTAAGTTCTCCTCTGGGCCAGGCTCTCTGCTGGATGGTGAGGTTTAAAATAACTTTGATTTATTGGGAGCCCCTTGGGTGCCACACACTGGTCCTTACCTTGTTGGGAATTTGCCTGTTAGCACCCCCATTTGATAGATGAGGAAACAGAATTACAATGACCCTAAACTAGCAACTGGAGAAGCAAGGCCTGAGATGCTGCCGGATGCAACGCCCATGTGCCTGACCCTGACCCTGAGTAGCTAATGCTAAAGATGATGATGACAACAGTTATTATTATGGGATGGGCACCCAGTGACATTTCAGGTGTGTTTCCAGCATGGCTGGCACTGAGCTGCACACACTGCAGACAACATCTAATCGATCCTTCTAATAACAAGGTGAAATTATTATCCTTTTCATTACAGATAAAGAAACTGAGTCACACATAGAGCTCAAGCAAGTCTGTGAGGCCACCCAGCTGGTGCAAGGAGTGGCATTTGTTCCAGGGTTGCCTGACCCTCCTGTCTCCACTCTCCTGCCCTCTGACCCTACGCTGTCCCCTGAGTCCTACTCATCCATTACTCTCTCAGCGTTTTGCTAAGTGGGTCCCAGGTGTTAGGCTGTGCCAGTGTGTGCCCAGCTTGGGAGAGGCCTTTCCCACCAAGCACAGCCCAAGCGGCCTCTTTGAGTACCTCTCTATCTTTTTTTTTTTTCTGGTACCAGGGATGGAACGCAGGACCTTACGCTTGCCAGCTAGGCGCTTATGCCACTGAGCTAAATCCCCGGTCCCCAAGCACCTCTCTGTTTTTCTTCCTGTGTCCTTTATCACTCCTGCTAATGTACCTGTCTCCGAATATACCTTTGTGTTCACTGGGTTATGGGCCCATTTGAAAATCACAAGAGCAGAACAAAAGTATTCTCTCTTTACCTTAAAACCATCATTTCTTAGCTGTCCTGAAACTCAGGGCTGCTGGGCCATTGGTACCCTTGGTCTTGGGTGTCTATAGCCGGGTGTTCTCAGTCCAGCTGCCTCTGACTTTAAACAGTGCCATCTGTGTGTCACTCCAGGGGCATGTCCAAGCAGCACACTCACTGGTCAGCTATCAAGTTTTCATGGCATTTAAAAATATGTGGTGTAATTTTTCACTTAAAAAAGCAAACTTCTGGCTGGGCTGTGGAAAACGGGCTGTGCCAGTGAGAACATCATTTAGACTCCCCCCACCCTGGGGTGGGAGTTTTAGCAACGTTTATTATGATTGCGAGTGTAGGAACTTTTAGACAGCTATTTCTTCTTTAGAATTTTTCTTGTATCTCTACTTTCTTGCAATAGTGCATGTCATATTTTTTGTTGGGATACTGTTTAAAATAGCAAAAATTTTAAAAGATGCTCCTATCAGTTTGAGAGGAGCAAATGTTTTGCATGAATTATGTGACATCTGTAGAAAGGAACACTACACAGCTCTAAGAGATGAGGCATCAGAGTGTACCAAAATAGAATGGTTTCTATTGTTACGCTAAAAAGGGAAATCCATCTGTTGACTTCCATGTACAGTGTAAAGCCAGGGAGAATGTAATGCAGTGGCCCCTCAGTGTGTGAACTTAACTCCTTCTATGATTCTGAAGAAGATGGTCGTGGCCCTGCTTGTCACATGATGTGGAGTTCTTGAACTGAAGCAAATTTTTGCTGAACGCTTCTTTGAGAATTGAATTGTTTTTGGAAAGAAGTGTTTGTGAACCGAGGTGTGATTGTCTATCTATGGCTTAAATAGGTTTGCAAAGGTGGAGTTGAGCGGGAGAATCTGGGTGGAAACGAACAGAGTGGGACGGAGAATTGCCTGCACGTGCATTTTGGCTTGAATCACGTGTGTATTTTGTCCATGCAAAATTATACAAAAAGCCCATTGTGGCCAGAGAATGGAATTGAAGAGCATGAGGCGTATTCCATAAAGAACGGTTGAAATGTAAAGAGGAACGTGCAGTTTCCAGAAAGGAAGAGAGACCAGTGAATGAGCAGAGAAGGGCAGGTGGCGAGAGCAGGCTTTCTAGCACTCATTGAAGATTCCTGTCATGAGCCTTAGTCGTGGAAAGTTTCTGAGTGGGTGCAGGGTGCTTGGCCACATCTTGAGAGTTCTCTTTGGCTTGGGAAGACATCATTTCAGAGCTGTGACCTTTGTCCAGGTGAGAGCCCAGCCATGAAACTGTCCCATCCTCGTAGGAGTGGCCCTGATGATGTCATTGGGAGGTGAGTTTGATTGGATTCTAGGCAAAACTGGCCAGGGACTTGAGGGAAACAGTGGCAGTGAAGAGTTTTTGCATGGGAACTGTAATATTCATGGAGTGGAATACTACATAGCTGTAAGAAGGAGAAATGAGCCATTCACTTATGGAATAAGTGAGAACAATCTCTAATGCACACAGTTGAATAAGAGCCAGGTGCAGACATGTGTGTGTATTATGTGACAAGGATGGAAGATGGTGAATGTGAGTGTATGCCTGGATAACAAAATCTCCACATGTATGGATCACAGACAGGTGGGGCCATTTTCTGAGAGGAAGCAGGGACCAGGTTTGGAGGGAGGAGAATTAACCTTATGCGAGGAGAGTGTGAAGTCTCTCACAAGGGATACCGTGGGATGGTGGTTGGAGGTAGAAGGCCAACCTGAGCCCCAGAGTCGGGAGACACTAGTAGAGATGGGAACCAAGGGTGGGCAGAGGGGCCAAGTTTCCTGCAATCACAGTAGCAATTATTCTTCCTTCCCAGAGCTGTGAGGAGAGGGCATTAATTTCTAAGCGAGGATTCCCCCAAGGAGCAGGTGCTTCTTGGATGTCTGACTGCTCAGTTACAGAGCGACACAGGACACATCTTTTGGGTTAACTGCCTCCTGGTCCTCTGTAGTCCATCCACTTCACCCCTCCTGGCAGGGGGGCCCTCCTCTGTCCCCAAAACTATCTTGAGACCATGCTCGTAGTCCTTCCCTTCAGCGATGTTGTCCCTGCAGCTTGAGGTGAGCTGGTGACACGTCTCCCTCTTTCTGGGCACCTCCCAGCCCAGCCAGCAGCAATGCTATCCGGGAATAATTGATATTACAGAAAACACAGGGCCGGGTGCCAGCTTCATAGTCTCTAAACATTTAATGATTCAACGTTTTCGGCTTCATCAAAGCCAATCCTGGACTCCCTCCTCCCTCCCCGTCCACTGTTGACAACCAGCTGGGCGCCTGCTTGGCATCCCAGCTCCTGAGAGGTGGTGAAGGGGTCAGCAGCCAGGTGATCCTGCATGGTGGCCTCAGGCCTGGCAAGCTGGGTGAGTCTGCTCCCTTGGAGGGCATTGCTGGACTACATTGGCCTGAGCGTCCAGAATTGGCATGAGCAGCTTTAAAAAAATCGTTTAAGTGATTAAGACAGGACACAGCTGTTTGTGAGAGAGAAAGGGTCACAAAGCAGGCTGGGGTGGGTGACAGAAGCAAGAGTGTGGTCTATCCTAGAAATGCCAAGGACATCAGGGAGTGTGGGAAAGAGGGAGGGGAAGGGAACCAAGCAGGGGATCTGAGGTAGGGGCACAGAATGGGAAACTGAGGGAGAATGAAGGACACTAAAACAGAAAGAGAGAAAAAGAGAGGGACAGTTAGAGAGGGAGATCCAGGCAGATAAATCGAGGTGGAAATCAGCAATGCAGATCTACAAAGAGAACACTAAGGTGAAAATTGGGAGGGCACTGCCAGCTCACCAGACATAAGACCTCTAGGCTGCACTCAAAGGCACTCAAAGAAGTACTTGACTTTTGTGGTTTATGCATTTATTTGGTGGTTCTGAGGACCGAACCCAGGGCGTTTACACTGAATTACATGCCAAGGTCCTTTCCTTCTTTTCCCTTTGCTGTATAAATTTGAGACAGAGCCTTGCTGAGTCACGAAGTTGCCCAGGCTGAATTTGAAATTGTGGTTCTCCTTCCTTAGCCTCTCCGAGTGCTGGGATTACAGCCTTACATCACCATACCAAGCTTCCTGGTTTATTACTGACCCATGTGAGTCTTCTGGAAGGTTAAACCGCACATCACACATGCTTGTTACCAACTTAAACTAAGAGTAGCAGCTGTAATAGTAATGTCACCATCACATTCATCATCATCATAAAACTCGCTTTTATCTAGAGTTTTACAGATTCTTTGCAGTAACTGTCCAAGTTAGACTTGATCATTTCCGATGAGAATTTAAGTGCTGAGAAAACTGAAGCTCTGGGAAATCATGCCAGTTCTGGAAGACCACATAGCTGATTAAGAGCAGAGTTCCTGAATTTATTAACTCTCCTCTTTGGGTATTTCAATCCCTTCTACTTTTCTTTCCTACTCATTTCATAAAATGAATATATTTAGTGGAAGGCCAATAGACACAAATGGAAAATAAAATTACAGTGGTGCCATGATTTATTTTGAAACAGATCTTCAGTTCACAAGCATTTTCAAGCCTATTCTAAGTATCAGAAATGAACATTTGGGATGACAGTGTGTGTCTATAGGGGGAAGCAATGAGGGAGCAAAGGATGGAGGAAAGTAGCAGGGGTTGGAGCACTACTACTCTGGCTGGGGGTCCTCTGCACAATGTTCTCAATCCAGAGCTGCTGGGCCTACCACGGGCTTTGCCTGCCATGAGACAGAGAGGGGATGGAGGTGCAGAGTTGACCGAGGGTGGGACTAACAGATTTCCTCTCATGGAATATTTGGGATTGAAACAAGGATCCCAGAATCTGGGAGCTAAGTTATGTCCATGGTTATCATATTCTCAAGTCTCTGTAGTCAATTGTCCCCAGAGTTCTGTATCGGTCTCTGGTCTCTTTCAGTAGTTGATATATGTAAATTGCCAGTATTTGGGAAAACACTCCTCTCTCATTTCCTGTTGATTAGCAGGGGAGGGGTTGTGTTATCAAGCTGACCAATTAGAGTGCACTATCTTTCTGCCCATCATGACTGGTTCAATGATGTTGGGCCAATCAGAGTCCTTTATTGGCTTTGTCAGCTGGAAGTATTGTGAAATCAATACTCTTCTTAGGGACTTTGGGCTTTGTGGCTTCTGGGCATCCTTCTGAGTTGCCGGAGGGAGACACATGCTGATGGACACAGTGGAGCCCTAGCTTTCAATTGTGTCTCAAACCGGAGCACTTCTGGATGACTCTCCAGTCACTCTCCAACATCAGCCTTAATTTTGACTTGCATAAGTTTGAGTTTGATTTCAGCTCTTTAACAGCTAGAAGAATCCTGACAAATGGACCTTTAATCAATTCTCGCTTTTAATTGTTTAAACTAGTTCAGTTTGTCTTCTGCAACTTATATTCATACAAACTTTAATTTACAGCTATCCTCTGTGGACCAAAAGAAGTGAGACTGACCCTGAAATGTTCTTGCCATTAGCATCCTTGGGGGATCATTTCTTGACAGTTTCTAGGTGACACTTCTTAGGTGAAACCAAAATTGTGAACACGCTTGAAGACAGAGTCTGTTTGTGTGATTTTCTCTTTCTTTCTTTCTTTCTTTTTTTCTTTCTTTCTTTCTTTCTTTCTTTCTTTCTTTCTTTCTTTCTTTCTTTCTTTCTTTCTTTCTTTTTTCATTTCACCTGAACCATAAGTAAAGCCTGTTCACTATAATCAGAAAATTACATGCAAAGGGAACTTGAGTGTGAAAGGAATTAGATGCTCTCTGAAAGGATGCATTGTTTACTGGATGACTTACAGTGGTCAGCTATTGCTGCATAACAAACACTCCTACACCCAATATTTTAAAATGGTAGGCATTTATTTAGGTCTGAATTTGTAGATGGATAGGCATTTTTACTGGACTGATCTGGGTATGGTGGAACTTGCCTATTTCTGTTTGTCTCTGTGGTCGGGTGCATAGTGGTTAAGCAGCTTTGCCAATCCTGACTAGGTTCTCCATATGATTTTGCATCTGCCAGTCGGCAAGTATGTGCTTGTTCTTATGCTGAAATCACAGAAAAAAGAGATAGGACATGGACATAGCTCTTAAATTTCAGCTTCTGTTGAGTTTGCTTTGGTTCCATGTGCAGAAGCAACCAGGGTCAATGTGGGAAGGCTGCTCCCAAGGACACGGACACATGAGGGTCTTTTGTTGTCTTTAGTGAACACGCAGAAAGTCCTAGAACAGAGAAGACTCCACCCACTGAGAATTACTGATGTGAGAGACACTGACAGGCTAGAGTTACCCAAGGAGGTAGATGGGGAAGTTAGGAAATAGGGGAAGGGCAATCTTTCAGCCCTTATTTTGGAAAGAATTGTATGCTTTGCTTTAAACATTTTACACAGAGCTGTTCTTGTAATATTTGATGACTACTTCTGATTCTTCCTTCTTTCTACCAACAGGCAAGTTCTACCATACCCAGATCAGTCCAGTAAAAATGCCTATTCATCTACAAATTCAGACCTAAATAAATGCCTATCATTTTAAAATATTGGGTATAGGACTGTTTGTTATGCGGCAATAGCTGACCACTGTGAGTCATCCAGTAAATGATGCATCCTTTCAGGGAGCATCTAACTCCTTATGTTTTCTGGAAAAAGCATTCTTAAAAAAACTTACCGTCTTTCTGAAAGAGTTAAAGACATCGTATTACAGTGATCCATGCATATCCATGTTTGTTGCTGCACAATTCATGATTGTTAGATCTTGGGAGCAGCCTGTATGTCCACCAACAGATGAATGGATAAAGAAAACATGGTCTCTATACCTATGGAGTATTGCCATGCCATAAAAAAGGATAAACTCGAGTCATTTTTAGGAAGAAAGATGCACCTTGAGACCATAATGTTAAGTGAGGGGTCGGGGATTTAGCACAGCGGCACAAGTGCCTGCTTGACAAGCACAAGGTCATGTGTTCAATCCCTGATACCAAAACCAAACCAAACCAAAACAAAACAAACAACAAAAACAAAAAGCATAATGTTAAGTGAAATAAATCAGACATGTAAGTTTAAATATCATCTGGTTTGTCTTACATGTGAAATCCAAATTATAAATAAAGGGCAAAATAAAGGTTCAGTAATAGGAAGCAAGGATACAGAACTTTTCAAATGGGAAGAAGATCAAGAGATGGGGGAAGGAAGGAGGGAAAGAAAGGAAAAAGGATAAAGAGTGAAGATGCGTTGCGTGCATGGACCAACTCCACACAAGGAATGTAAGCATTAAGTACTGAAACATGGACTAAGAAAAAGGAAAACTTACAGTCCAATTGGAAGGAAGACACATAAACAGAAAAGTTGATGAGCAGAAAAAGAAGGGCTGAGACAGGCGGAAGGCAATATGCTAAGGGAGTACGGAGGCGGGGCACTTAGCCCAAGCAGGCAAACCATTTAGAGAAATCTATTTTAAATTGATTGTTTTATTTGCTGGATTTTATATTGACATGTTTTGCTTTGTTCTCGCTGTGTTCTGGGACTGCAGCCTATTCATTTATTATTAAGAGCACGGTAATTATTTCCAAGAGCTCTTGAGGATACGCTCTGCTTCCCCTTTGCCTGTTCTCGGCTGGAATCGGGTGCAACCTTCTTATCTCTGAGGGCATCCGTGGCAGGAAGTGACAAAGTTTTGTGCCTGATGGAAAGCACCAAAGTCCCTGCTCTGTGAAGAAGGCCCGCAGAGCCCTGCTTCTCAGCCTTTAGTGAGCAGATGAGTTCTTTGGGATCTTGCCAAAACATGGAGTCTGACATAGTAGGTCTGGGGCAGCCCTGAGACGTTTCTGTTCTAATAAATTGCTGAGAGATGTTTTGTGTCTGGCCTGTGCATCACATTTTGAGTAGCAAGCTTGCAGAGGTCAGAAGCACCTTCCTGACTGGTGAATTTTTGCAGAGGCTTATCTGTATCTTATCTGCCCATCTTGCTGGACTGTCGACTCGGCAGAAATAGCATTCATTTCTTGCCTATATCTGTATTCTCAGTGCCAGGCATACAGAAAAATCTCAAAGAAATGCTTCTCAGATTCATGTTTCCTGCTCTGCCTCCCTGTTTCCATGGATATGAGCATCCAGAAGTTTGCCTAATATTCTTCCAGTTTGATGCTGTGGACGGAGCCTGGATCTGAATCCATTCTGCAAACGGCAGGACTACAGTATGGATCCTTCGCCTAACTCAAGACACTCTAGATATCCAGAGCTAGACTACATTCCCTGAAGCTCTCTCCCAGACTTGGCCAAGCCTCATCCTAATGCTGGGGTCCTGTCTTATCTGAGGTCCTCCTTCCATGGACTCTTGTGCTGTTCCCCACCTCATATCCATGGGCCAGATCAGCTGGTTACAGATTCTGGAGTGCCTGATATCCTTGTGGACTCAAGGACTGACACTGTTGACCTTTTCTTAGTACAGGTCTTCTGGCTGGGCTAATTTCCACCAAGCCTGGGCTGATTTCCTCCAAGCCTCTTAACATCCTCCTGCTTCCTTAGTTGGGAATCCCAGCAGAGCAGCACAGTTGGGGCTGCAGCCAGGCTGGTGATGAGGCAAAGAACTAACCTCACATTATAAGATCATCACCCATCTCTCAGCCCAAGTTCCCACCCAGAAACTTGGCACTTTCTCTGTAGAAGACATTTTTGAAATGCCAAAAGCAATTAGCCATTATGCAAGACACTCAGTCTCAATCTCCTACACTGCAAAATGGGAATGGTTGCACCCTCCTTATGGAATTGTGATGAGTAAATTGTGAGGTAATAGAAATAAGCTGCCTGGTTTAAGATCTGTTCATAGAAACTGGTTCATAAAGGAGAATTATTTTTATTTTTACTTCTAAAGGGTGAACTGCACAGTCCAAGAAAAACCCCCATGTATCCAATCCCACATCTCTACCAGCTTGTAGGAAGATGGATCCTGAGGGAATAAATAATAAATAGCCAAGGTAGTTAAACAAAAGGCTCGGGTCCTACAAGGTAGGCCCTGTGATGAGAAAAAATCTAGTCCAAAAGGAAGCTCTCAGGTGACGCTCCTCCTAGGATTCTCCTGAACATCTTCCTCTTCAGCAACACCTTTTTAGTCTCCCCATTCTATGTATGGCTAGTACCTGTGTCCACTACCCACCTTTGTCGAGAACTAGTTTCACACTGATGTTCACATTTTCTAAGTAGTATGGGTTATCTTGACTTACTTCTGGATGTGACAGCTTCATTTATGTAGTCAATAAATATTTTGTGAGATTTTCTAATATACCAGACAGCATTCTGTGACAGGACATATACAAGGGTATGGGTTGAATAAGCCAAGGTAGGTCCTGTCCTTATAAAGTTTAAATGTATTTTGAAAAAAGTAATACTGGAAGCTTTCCTTAGCCAGGGGTCAAAGCAGCAACTAAAATAAGTCCTCCGCCCTGTACAGATTGCAGTAGAAATGCATAATTTGTAGACGTTTGTTGGCTGCCTGACTGGCTCAGCAATGTGATTATAAGGGATAGACGGAAGAGATGAGAGAAGAGAAAATGGGAAGGGCGGGTTCACCCAAAGTCGTTCCACAGTTTTCCTCCTGGGAGTCAGTCACTCATGTTCCTGAGTTATGCAATACCAAGAACATGCATTCCACAGCCAAGAGAACAATGTGACAGGCTTTAGCACTGACTGTGTGCTAGCTGTTATAACCAGAAAGACAAACCATACAGTAACAAGACAGACTAACTGCTGCTTTTGTCAACCTTGATGTCCAGATAAGCATTTTTCCTTGCTTTTGTTCCTTCAGAATCAGCTCAGAGACCCTTACATCCATCTCAGATGCTGGAAAGGCCCACTCTGGTTATCTTTGGGGATAGGAGAACATTTTAGATGCCCTTCTAAAACAACTGGATATGCAACCATGAGCTACCATTCAAAGTTCTAAAATTCTAAATCTTGAAATTCGTTTTTCTGACAAAGTTGATGAAAGAATGACCAGTGCCGTTTCAATTTGACTTTACCAGCCACGATGTCACCCATGCCATCGGTACTGTATTTAATTACACTAAGTCAACATCTTTCAATGCAGGCATTATTGGCAATGAGGGGTGGATAATTCTTTGTTGTGCAAGGCTGTCCTCTACTTTGTCAGATGGTTAGCAGTGTCCCTGGCCTCCACCTGCTCTAGGCCAGTAGTGTTCCCACCAATTTTGACAAGCAAATATGTCTCCAAGTGTTATCGAATATCCCCTGGGGGAAGGAGTTTTGTCCCATGGTTGAGGAACATTACGTCACGTGTCTGTGTATGCTTCAATATTGAAAGGTTTTCTGAGTTACACCTATCTGGTATTGAGCATTGTCTCTGCTACATGTAAGCTGTGGGGTGTTGGATGGGTTTGACTTGAGTCAGTTCCTTATCTAACAAAGCGGGTAATGAAGCCTCTGACTTAAAATTGTGTTTAAGTTTAAAAGATGACACTCATAAAAGACCTGGGCATTGGAGTTTTTATTCTTATTTTTTCTCTAATAGAAGTGACCACTGCCCAGACTCTGATTGGAAAATACAGCATGTGTGTGCTACAGGTCTAGGGGATATATTACTGACAGAGAACTAACCTCTAGGTGGCTCAGTCACTTAAATCAACACTGAGGAGAACAAGCTGTGGAATAACACAGAGGTGAACTTGATGCCTAGATCTGCCAACTACCTATGAGGATCTTGGGCAGGTTGTAACCTCTCTGCCTCAGTTTCCTCGCAGCAAATGAAGATAATAACTGTACCATCTCATAGTACGTAGTGAAGACTAAATGAATCATGAATATCAAGCACTTAGCATCATGCCTGTGGCCTAGAGTCAAGTCTGCTCAATAACTATTAGGTGTTGCTGCTATTATTATCTGTGTTATTTCACCAGTGGGGTTATCCCTGGGGTGACTTCAAAGCAGACAGTGACCTCTTTCTGGGGGTTTCCTATCCTGCCAAAGTAGCTCCGTCAACAACTTCCCTAATGAGCTCAGGACTGCCTGAGAGGAGGGGAAAGCTTTGTTTTCCCAGTAACTCTCTGTCAACATGGTTTCTTTCCTGCATCAACGTTATACCAATAGCATATTTACCATTCTGCATGAGACCTAAGACTATCAATTGCCGCTGTGGAGTAAATGATATTCACTATTAAAACAGGGTAAATGCCTAGTTTCTTTATACAACGGAAGGTACTCTTGTAGGCTATTAAGTAAATCACTATAAATAACACACCATAAAATGTTTTACACATGCCTTATCACACTGAACTGCAGCTCTCTAGAACAGCTGTTAGGCCTGGGTAAATTATACGTGTTTTTAAACATTGTCCAAAATACATATTTACACGTACTTAAGGTCCTACACTAAACAGTCTCTATAGCAACTGGAAAAACACAAAAGCCTTATTAAGCATTCTTTGTAGTATTTTTAGGAGTTTAATCATTAGGAGAAAGCTCGTAGGCCATGTAGACACCAGGGAACATGAAGAAAGAAAGTCTTTACAGGAACAAAAGAATGAGGCTGGCTTTGAACCGGTGGGAGAGGACTTCATTTTTTTCTAAACTAATAATCACCAAGGGCCTTCTCTGTGGAAGTCAGTGTTGTGTTTGGGGTACATCAGATGCAATTTTGGAATTGCAGCCTGGTTTTTCAACTGAGAAGAAAGTTCCCTCAATTAATGTATTTCAGCCAAAGACTACTTTGAAATTTTTCCCTTTAGTCACAGCAAGACCTGATTCTTTTGCCATTCAGAAGTGAAATCATATGGAATGTCCTGTATTGTGCCTGAGTCACGCAGCTCTTCAAAGGGAAATCCTGGTGGCTTCACCGGGGTGGAGCTCTACCCATCCTCTGATTCCTGTATTATCTAGAGGGTCTGCAGCATGCCGCAGTAATGATGTAACTGAGAACTCCAGTGACTTAACAGTGCAGAGGTTTCTTTCTTGCCCATGCTACATGTCCAGTGCCAGCCAGTGGCATTTCTGCTTCTTGCAATCACTCCATGGTCCTCGTGCTCTTGTGATCTCACTACTCCAACACTTGCTTTGCAGGGTTCTACAGCAAGAGAAGAGAAGGATGGAGGCTTGGTGCCTTAGATAGGGCGCATCTCATTTCCACTTACAAGCCACTTGGCAGAATTCAAATGGTGTGCCTGATCTATAACAAGAGCTGGATATATTGGGAGCTGGATATATTGGGACTGCTTAGCATACACATTTTGAGACACATATCACTTAAATATCATAATTGTGCTAGATATTTTATATTAGTTGATATTATCTTTAAACAACTTTACAGTGTACAATTTCTTCATTCACTGATAGGGAAACAAGCCCAGGAAAGTTAAATGATTTGTTTAAGGTAACTGTGTCATAGCCACTTTCCAGTCCCTGGGACAAAAATAACCAACACCCACAACTTAGAGAACAAGTTTATCTTGGATCATGATTTTAGTCCATTGCCAGATGGGTCCAAGACAGAAATGCCTGGCAGAGGGGCCTGGTGGAGGCAAAGATGCTCAACTTTTTGCATCCAGAAAGCAGAGACAGAAGGGAAGAGTGGGGGACAAGGACACACCCTTTCATGCCATCTCCCCAGTGACCCGCTTCAGACCAGTCCTACCACCTGACAGCATGTTTGGTCATTAGTGTAAAAACCCACTGGTGAGCACAGTGCCTGCATCAGCCTTCACTTTCCACACAAGTGAGAATTTGGAGGGAGGGCATTTTAGATTTAAACCGTACTAGTCACTCAAAAGAAAAACTGGAGAGGTAAGTTTCAAAGTTGGGTCAGTATGAGGTGCATATGAAACACTGCATGACTCAGCAGTTCCATTTCTACGAACTTTCCCAGAAATGCACACGTTTGCTCCCCAAACGACATGTTCACACAATGTTGAAAGTAGCCCTTTTTGGTAATAGACCCAAATTGGAAACAATCCAGTATCTAACAGTAATGGAATTGACAAATTAATTGTGGGGCATTAGCCTAAGGAACTATTACACAGTACTGAAAACAAATGAGTTATAGTTTTGGAGCATGCGAACATGGATGAATCTTACCAAATGGGGTCAGTAAAGGCAGCCAGACACAAAACGATTCATACTGTTTGATTCTGGATTGTAAGAAATAATGATTTGAAGCAAGAAAAATTTATGTAGGGTTATATAAATCAAGGTAAGAATTACACTGAAGTTTAATAGTGACCAAGCGGGTATACCAAGAACAGAACTTCTGGGTTTGCCATAAAGTTTCATTTATCTAGACACTAGTTAGATGGGTGTGTTCAGTTTGTGGAGCTCCATATACCTGCACACTTGTAATCTGGGATGTTGCTGTATCTATGTCATACTTCTATAAAAAGTCTACTTAAAAAATCTTGCCAAGATATAAGTTATAGGTTCAGATCAAACTGATTCCAGAGCCCTGTCTTTTTCATTTGTTTGTTTGTACCGGGGATTGAACTCATGACCTTGCACGTGCCAGGCAGGTGCTTATGCCTCTGAGTTGAATCCCCAGCCCCCAGACTCCTGTCTTTTATATCACATGTCATTCTTCTCTTTCTCAACCACAACAAAGCAAAACTCTCAACCCTGTGCTTACATCAGTTTGTTCTGACCTCATTAATACAACTCATCCAGAAGATGGTTCCTTAGAACTATGGGTCAGGTAGAAACTCTCAGCCAGGAGAATCATTAGTAGTATACGTCACACTGATTGGGGTGAGACTATTCTCTTCCTAGAAACCCAGTGTAAACGTGGGATCTACAGAAGGTGGAAAGCAAGACAACAGAGGCTGTTTCTTTACAAGCTAGAGGGATACATACGGTCAAGTACAGTAGAGGGTGAAACCATGCCAAAAACAAACCCAAAACGAAGACCAAAACACAAAGTTGGGAATGTTTCCATCCATTTTTTTCTTTCTTTTCTTTTCTTTTTTTTTTTGGAGAAAAAAATGTGTATTTGGAATTAGCCAGCTGGGCTCAGTTTGGATGATCCCAATTTTGTTTGCAACATCCAAAGCACCATAATCAGGAGCCAGTCAAACATACGCCTTTTTCTCTTCGTCAGGCCTGATTAGGGTATTGACCTGGGCCACGCTGATGTCACAGAGCTTCTTCACAGCTTGCTGGACCTGGTGCTTGCTGGCCTTGACGCCCACAATGAACCCAAGTGTGTTGTTGTCCTCTCTCTTCTTCACAGCTGACTCCATGGTCAGGGGGAACTTGATGATGGCATAGTGGTCAAGCTTGTTTCTCCTGGGGGAGCTCTTCTGAGGGGATCTGGACTGCCTCTGGAGCTGCAGCATCTTGGGACCACGGAAGGTGGGTGATGTGTGGATCTTCTTTTTGTGCCTGTGGATGCCTGTCAGCACCGCCTTCCTGGCCTTCAAAGCTTTTGCTTTGGTTTCAGCTTTGGGAGGGGCAGAAGCTTCCTTCCTCGCCTTTGGCTCCCTCTTGGTAAAAAGGCTCCATCCATTTCATTTGGGGCTATGATAGAAATGTTTTTAAAAGTCACTGCTCTCACTCAATGACAATAAAAATCTGCTGAAAGGTTAATCTTCTTGCTTTTCCCATGCCATTTTCTTTTTGCCTGAGCACATTCACCACCACAAGCATCAATTTGGTGGAGTCCTGAGTTCCAAAAGACTCCACAGTCTTAAGGGAGGCATTGGTGGTAGGGCTTCAGGCAGTTTCACAAGTACCTGCTGTGTTGTCAGTGAAGGTGAATACAGAGCTGCAAGATGAGCTTGGATTTAGTTTTGCAGTTTTCGTCTGTCATCACACCATCACAGTTTGGTCTTCTAAGCCTTACAGCAGCCACCAGACAGGTTCAATACTCCTGGGAAGGGCCGCGCTCTCAACTGTTTCCATCCAAGATCATTTTCAAAGATGAAGTGGGTGTCTTTGCCAAAAGCTACTCTAAAAATTTGTTGGATTGTCAGTCAATGGAACTTTTTAAAGATTGTGTACCTGGGAGCACTGTGCAGTTCAATTCAACAAATAACCAGCAGTTACTATGTGCCATGCACTGTACCAAATGCTGGGGTCTACATAAATACTGCCTGGTAGAATAAGCTACACTATCACTGATTATCATGTGTCATAATGAGTGTTTATATAAAAGTTGACTTGAAATAGAATGGAAGCCCTGAGTTTGGGACCTTGGCCCAGTTTTTGACTTTGAGCTGAGTTTTGAAGGATAAAGAGATTTTACTGAGAATGCAAAGGAAACTTGGAAAAATATTGGTTCATCTGGGAAACTGAAAAGAAGAACACAAGAACACAATGTGATGAGTGATGGGAAAAAGATACAATATGGGAAAAATTCTGACAGATCTTTTATAGAAGGCTTATTATTATTATTATTATTATTATTATTATTAACTTGGTTCTTGATAGCAAAGGATGACCATGAAGTAATTTTTATAAGAGTGAAATGATAAGAGTTTGTTTCAGAAAATATCCTCCTTAGTAAAGAGTGGAGTGATAGGATGTGTGTTTTAGAAAGGGAAAGCTGGACAGATAAAGAGAACTATGAGGAACTCTGTCATAAAGACCTCAGATGGAATCATTAGAATGAGTCACATTTATCAGAACTTCCTTCTGGGAAGGCACTCTGTGTTCAGGCGATGCTCTCACTGAGTCCTATTGGAGTACATCTCAGAACTCACAAGGATCTATGTGGGCTGAGAAACATTTGACTTGTGTTAGGAGCTGGTGAAAGAGGAGAAAGGAGACAGGGCAATGAGTTCCTGGTCGCTGTGTGATAGGATCCTGTTTCTCCATGCAGCCTTGCCAAGCCTTCACTCACAGCTGGCATAAGCACTGTGTTTAGGGAGTGGACATTCTTGAAAGGACAGAGTTCTTTTGCCATCATTCAGGTGTCCCACGGACAACATGAGGCTGTGACTACTAGGAATATATACAGAACTTTCTGAGGGATGGTGGCTTAAAGATATAAGGCTGACCAAGACAAGATGGTGGTGGGCTGGACAAAGGCGTATCACCAGAAGGGGAGTATCACCAGAAGGAAGCACAACTTCCTTTTGGGGAGGTGATACAATCTTGCTTCTTAAATGCATAAAGTATGCAGATATGCACTGTACCTCTAACATTAAACTTTCATAGGGAGTGACTGGAAAAATGTTTTAAAAGGATCTTTAAAGAGATGATGGCTGTCTGTGATGGCTCGCCCCTGTAATCCCAGTACTCTAGATGGCTGGAGCAGGAGGATCCCAAATTTGAGCCTCGTTTGGGTAACTTAGAAATTTAGCAAGACCTTGTCCCAAAATAAATGAGGAGCTTTTCTTTGCCTCATTCATTCATTCTTTCATTCAGCTTTTTCATACTAAACACCTATTTTTTTTTTCTGGTTTGCTCACTATTTATTACTTCTATTCTTAACACCAAGTACACTTATTAAAAAAGGAGAAAGTTATGAAAGTTTTGCATGTGGATATCCAGTTGTTCTGTACCTTATTGAAGGTACAATTCTTTTTCCATTTAATTGCTTTTGCATCTGTGCCAGAAATCAATTGTCTGTTATGTGGGTATCTATTGGTAACTTGGTGATCTGTTTATCTTGATATGGGTGCCATTTTGTCAAGACTGGTGTAACTTTGTGATAAGTCATGGGGTTGGGGAGGGTTAGAGCTCTAATTTTGCTCCTTTATCAAAGTTATTTAGACTATTCTGAGTCTTTTGCATTTTTACAGAAATGTAAGAATCAAAATGTTACTTTTTATGAAAAATGATGTTGGCATTTTGATAGGAGATTGTGCTTTCTGATTTTTATTATTTTCTTCTATTTGTTCTTGGTTTTATTCTGTCTTTTATTTCTAATTCCTTGAGGAAAGATATGAGGCTATTTCATCATTTCATAGACACCTATTTTGTTTGAGGCACTCTGTGTGTCTTCTGACATGTGCTGATGAACAAAGATGTACTTCTTGTCCCTGAGAAACTCCTGACCCAGAGGGAGAAACATAAAAGTAAGTGATGGCCACTTTTCAAGGATAGCCAGTGAATGCTGAAAGTGGGGCTAGATAGCTACTAGAGCAAATAGGAAAAATGGCCACCTGGCTTTGAAGAGTGACATCATACCTTGGAACCAATCACATCTAGATAAAGCATGAATGGTTATTGAAAACGTACTAAATACTCTGTGTACCAAGCCTCATGTGAGGCTTCAAAGATACAAGGGTGGATCATGGTCCACCATGAGTTTAATATTCAGGTAGAGTGTAGTTTTGACAGCGGAGGAAAGTAATTGATTATTTCAGTAAATGGTTGAATTTCAATCTAGTGTTTTGGGACTAGATTGGTAGAGATGGTGTTTGAGTTAACTCTGGACAAATAAGTGGAAGTTAGTAAGGAAAGTGCGGAGGGAGAAAGTGTAGGATGTTCTAACAGAGGAAGCAGGCTGAGCAAGGCACAGTCCCGAGACACTGAACCTACCATGGAGAGTTCTGCACTTAGCATAATTGGCCTAATCAGCTTGAATCTGGCTCCACTGGAATCTGAAGGACCCTCCATGTGGCAGTGACACTGAGTCATGGAATTTTTGGTGAATGCTGGTGGTGACATGGTGGCGGAGATTTGAACATACTGTCCTTGATTAGGATCCTTCAGTATGGAGAGGGGATAGGATGTGAAATATGGATTACCCTGCTCGCTGCATCAGTGATACCCACGTGTCTTGTGCTTTTTTCCCTTCCTCTCCCCTCTCTGGGTGGCTAAACACAGAATATGGACCCAGCGCATGACCAGCAGGAAGAGAACACCTGCTATCCTGTATCTCCCCCATAGCCACACAGCCTCAGTGTGGATTTATATAACTGGATTTAGGACTGATGATAGAATCATTCTTTCTTTCTTTTTTTCTTTCTTTTTTTTTCTTAATCCTTTCCATGACACTCACCAAGAAAAAAAACCCATAATAAAATTTTACAAGTTAGCTGCCACCAAGAATAAACAGGAGAGCACTATAAGAAATGAATCAGAGGCTCTAACTGGATCTTCTCTCGGGACAATAACTCTAATGCAAACCCAAGGTCCGAGCAGGTCGCAGTAGAAAATCCTCCCGGGGCACTTCTGAGGAGAAAGGAAATATTCCCCTCTGTCATCTCCACTTCACCTCCTAATATGTCTGTGGATGTGCAGAGAAAACATGGTCTGCAGCCTCAGCTCTGAATCAAGGTTCAGATCACAGGCCCATTAACGCACCCCCAGGGATCTCAGAATTAACCCTCTGTGAGCCCAAGAAAGCCACTGCCACTAGACCATAGGGGAAAATGGCTCGAGCCTCATCGTGGCTGAGCCCAGATGTCACTTGACATTAAGTTAAATTGGCAATTTTTTTTTTCTATTTAAGTTACAAGATTACCTTTAAATTGTGTACAGGAGCTCATAACTGCTGTCCATCGGAGGTAATTGGGAGTGATTTTATTTTACCCACGGACAGGCTACCTTTTCTAGAGTCTTTATTCATTAAGTTTCTGTCCATCTCCAGTTCCATTTACGTATCAGTGTGGAGTATGTTCTGCAGCAGACATTACGTGGCTGCTTTTAGAGTCTGCTCCCCTGCTGGCCGATGATTCTTTACGGCAGGTTAGATTCTTGGAGCCTGTCAGGCGTATGTGACAAGTAGGAATCCTGCATCTTTAGCACACAGATCATTGTATCAATCTACCCTATGCACTCTACAAAAAATCCCTTGGAAAGACAGGTCTAAACCTCCCATCGTTCTTTGTTACCTTCAACTGAAGTAACTTTATAATTGCTTGTAGATCAAGTCATCCATTCATGACTCATTCATTCATTCATTCATTCATTTGACATCATGACTGTGCATTTAGTCTGCTACTAGCTGTTAATCCTGGCATTGGGTATGATGGTGAGCCTACAATACTGTGGGAGATGAACAATATTCAACAGCCTGTACCATTACAGTTGACAATGGTAATGATCTGGAATAACAGGTCTACCCTATGTATGCTTATTACAGTGTTAAAGGCGCTTGTGAAAGAATTACATCTAAACTGGTGCCTGAAGGTGGAGAGGAGTTTCACAGACTGAAGGGACAGCTTGTTTAGGTCTGAAAGTTAGCGTGACAGTGGCAGTACATCTGTGAGTAAAACGGAGAAAGAGCTTCGTGAGCTCTGTTTATGAAAGGGCTTCCTACGAAGATAGAGATGAAGAGAGGAGACTTGCTATGAGACGGGTGCTTTGAAAAGATCACTATGGATGTTGCACTTATTCTGAGTGACAGATTCTCTGAGGAACTGAAGTACTTGTAAGGTTGATGAGATGTAAGATGCAGTAGTCCTTTTCCCACAATCAACTCTAACTGGCTGCACTCTTTGCTTCTGACCTTGTCTTCCAACAGCATTCTCTGTACTCAATTTATCTTCTTGCATCAGATTTTCCAACACTGGGACAAAATATCTAACAGGAGGAGGACTTTTATTTTGGTTCACAGATGCAGAGGTTTTGGTTCATGGTCAGCAGGGTCTAAGGCAGAAGCATCATGGTGGAAGGGCACTGTAAAGAAAGATGTTCAATTCATAGTGGACAGAAGTAGAGAATGGGAAGAACCTGAGAGGAATGGGCCAGAAACCAGGTGTAGTATCCAAGGTTATTCCCCCATGATCCACCCAGACACACCTATAAATGTACTAATCTCCTAGCTATGTCTCAAGTCAATAAAGTTGACTGTCACATATCCCAATTTTGCAAGCACGGAAATGGGCATTGCAAGAACCCACCAACAGAGAGTCACAGTTCACAGTTGATGACATGACATTATCAACATGCATGGCCAAGACCCCAGCCAGATGCCACTGGCAAGCCCAGGAAGTCTTGGGATTAGTGGTGGCAAAATGGTCTAAGTGACTGCAATGTTGTTGCATACTTCTGTTGTGCTGAAAAAAAGTTTAAAAATCTAGGCCATGGTTTATAATATTTCTGATATTAGCCAGAGCCTTGTTGAGAAGAGCACTGAATGGGACTGGTAAGATCTGAGTTGAAGTCAAGTTGTCATTTAATAACTCAAACAGCTTACCAGATTTTGCAGTCTCACTTTTCTATTCTAAAAACTAACATAACTCTTATTTCCAAAATGTCGTAGGGATCAAATGACATATACATAACTTAATGCATATATTTATTGAATGAACAGAAAAAAGTTATTGGAGAAACCCTTCACTCTCCAGGTTTTAGTCTCCCCATCTATAAAATAAAGAGTTAGGTGTTTTCAAATTCTTTCCAGTCTTAATAATCTGATTTCTTTAATGCTTATTTTGGATGCTAAATATATCGAAACTTCCTTCAGAATCTGATAAAGTTCAAGGGCAAGAAATTAAAGACTTCTGATATTAGGAAATAGTAACTTCTCTGGCCTTAAGAAAATTGCACTTACCACCAAAACCAGGTGATTGGAAGAAAGCTTATTTGCTGTTTTTACTCAGTTTATTTGGCTTCCCTGGGGAAGACTTACTCCCTGGGGAAGACTGACAGAGAATTTCTTATTGGACTACTCTGTTCCATAGGAAAAAAAGGAAAAGCTAATCCTTTTATGTATTGCATGGAATGCTATTGATGTTCATGCTAAAAACCATGTCTCTTCCTGAATGAGGACTCAGAGGGAGACGCTTTTGAGTGAAGGAAGTCTGATATTGATGGAAGGGGGATGTATTCTAGGTGCAGCTCTGGGAGTTATACCCTCTGATGTGTACACAGTCCCTCCTTGCTTTGTTTAAAGAACTCATCCTCTTTCAGCAGGGAGACATTGGCATTGCTAAATATTTACTGTTTCCATTGATTGGCCCTTAGTATGACAGCATGGCTCAAAATAGCCATATGCAGAACTGCTCTAAACATAGGAGGATGGAAACTTCTGGGGAATAGAATGTAGATATCCCAACTATTTAGGAATGGCTGAAATATGCCCCAATAAAAGTCAAAAACCTCTTGGCCACAATAAGCTATTATCTTCCATATCGCCAGGACCTATGGCCTGGTACTTTGTGTATTATATGTATTTCCTTTTGTAGAACTTTGGATAAGGTGAGTTGTAATGTCAATCACATAAGGGCCTATTCTAGAACAGTCATGAAACCTTAGGAAACCAATTTGCAAAAGAGCTACCCTGGAGAGCACAACTGCAGCTTCGATTTCATTTTCCCTGAGAGTCTGAAGTGAGTGTCCCCAGCGGGCAGCCCCATGGTGCACACTTTTTTCTTTCATTCGGTGGAGGTCCATCTCCTGGTAGGAATGGTGCATTCCCAGGGGACAGACACCCTCGCGGCTAATCCATTTTTATTATGTATTGTCTGGCACACAGTAGGCATAAAGACAATCATCCAATTAAGTGACTGTTTCTATTAGTATTGCATTTTATTTATCTATCTTGCTCACTAAAATGCAAACTACATGAAATAGTTCATGTTTTCTTGACGCTGTATTTGAAGAGTGCTGGTTGCCAATTGGTGCCCAGTAATTACTGATTGAACAAATGAACACACATTAACTAAAACAACCAGTTTTAAAAAGAAAAAGGTGGTCAGATCGATTTTCTAGTCCTCCTGTACTCAATCTACACTATCCAGAACAAATGAAATATGTTTGAAATGGTTGTTCAATTATTTCATCTACCTCTTTATTCTGAGTTATTCATCAATTTTGTATGTATGAGCATATTTTCAGAATTCTGCCACTGAAACCATTCCTATAACTACTGTTTAAAAATTCATATACTTGATTTAAACTGCTTATACTCAAAAGGTATAGTGATAAGTTTTGATACACGTGTATTAGGGAGAAAATATTCCACAGCCAAGATAAGGAATGTACTTATCACCCCTAAAATTTTCCTTGAGTCCTTACTTGTCACCTCTTCTCATCAGACAACACCTATCTGCTTTCTGTCTCTGTATATTAGGGACAAAAATAATTTTATTAAATGAAATTATGCAGCACAGACTCATTTTTATTTGGGTTCTTTCACTCACCATGATTATTTTGAAATTAATAGTTTTTGGAGAACTATCCCATTGTCTGAATTGCCTTTGTTTGTTTGACCATTCATCTGTTGATTGATATTTGGATAATTTCTAGTGTGGGCCATCTTTGGACATTCATTTAAAAAGACTCTCATGGACAGATATTTTCATTTCTTTTGAGAAAATGCTTAGAAAATGAATGGCTGGATCAAGTGGTAGAGAGATATTAGCTTATGAAGAAACCACCAAGTTACTTTGCAAAGTACGTGCATCATTTTTTGTTCCCACTGGCAGTGTATGGAAGCTCTAGTTCTCCCACATTCTTTCCCCCAATTGGTGTGATCAGTAATCTTAATTATAGACATTCAAATAGGTATGTAATGGCATCATGTTGTTTTGAGAATCATTTTTCCCAATGACTAATAATGCGAGGCATTGCTTCGTGATCTTATTTCCCTTTCATATTTTTTTTTTAACTTATTAGGTTGTTCTCTTAAACTGATTTTCAATAATTCTTTATATATTTTGTATACAAGTACTTTACCAGATATGAATTGCAAATACAGTCCTCCCTTGATATCCAAAGGAACTAGTTTCCAGATGCCCACTGAAACCAAAATCTACAGATGCTCAAATCCTTCATATAAAATTGTATAAGATTTGCATAGAACCTATGCATATCCTCCTGTATATTTTAAATTATCTCTAGATTACTTGACATACCTGATCCATTGTTAATAGGATGTAAGTAATTGTTATACTGTGTAGTTCAAGGAATAAAAGCAAGGAAAAAATTGATAGATGTCAGGACAGGCAATTTTTTCCCCCTGAATATTTTCAGTGTGTAGTTGTTTAAACCCACAGTTGTAGAATCCATGGATATAGACTGCCTGCTCAATACTCTTTCAGTTTTTGCCTTGCCTTTTCTTTCTCTTAAGAGAGTCTTTTGATAAGTAAGTTTTTGTTTATTGGTTTGTTTGTTTTGTTTTTGAGATAGGGTCTCACTAGTAGTTCAGCCTGGCCTTGAACTCACTGTGTAGCCCAGGCTGGCTTGGAATTCACAGCAATCTTCCTGACTCAGCCTTCCAAGTTCTGGGATTACAGGTATGTGCCACCATGCCCAGTGGCAAATAGACATGTCAGTGTTTATGAAGTATGATTTAACTGGTTGCCTCTTTATTGATCATGCTTTTAGAGTAATACCTAAGAAATCTTTGCCTAACTAAATATCTAAAGAGGCTTTTACCCCCGGATGTTTTAGTTTTAGGTTTTACATTTAGGGTTAAGATCTGTTTTGAATTAATAACTATATATTGTTCAAGAAATGGGTCAAAATTAATATTTTTATGTATGGATATCCTATTGCTACAGCACTGTTTGCTATAAAGACTGTATTTTCTTCTCTGAATTGATTTTGTACCCTTTAAAAAATAAATTTTCTGTGCTTTAATTATTGGAACTTTATTGTAAGTCTCAAAATCTAGTAGTGCTTCTTCTCCAATTTAATGTTTCTTGAAAGTTGTTTTGGCTAATTTAGACCATTAATGTTTTCATATGACTTCAAATGAGGTTAACCAATTTTTATCAGAAAAAGCCGACTGGGGTTCTGATTAGGGAGAATTAACCTCTCAATTTGGCTAGGCCCTCTGATCCATAAATACATGCATCTTCTAAGACTTTAATTTCTCTAGAAATATCTGAAGATTTCAATTTACAAATCATTTATGTTATTATCCTATTTCATATTTTGATATTGTATGATATTTTAAATTTCGATTTTCAAAGCCCCCAGTTTTTAAAGGTAAAAACTGATAAACATATATGTACTAAGGTTGTAATGATGATGTGTTCATATATGTACACAGGAAAGGTATACACATAGCCCATACTGCTTTTATTGGTATAATCTATTTAGTCATTGGTCTTTCCTAACTAAACGCTAGTCGACTTCAGGGCAAGATCCCTATATGTCTTATAACACTTTAATTACCAGTGTTGTGGGTGTCATCTAGTTCATTGTAAGTGATCAAAGAATGGCAAGTAAAAATGATTATCGTCTACCATTATTGATCACCTATCTCCTTTCTCTCTCTCTCTACCATCTATTTTCATCATCATAATCTATCATCAGTCAGTCAATCAGTTGATCAGCCACCTATTAATCATGACTATAAACAAGGGCATTGATATTTGAGTATATCATCACTGCTCATAAAGATGTCAGCATTAAGGTAGGAAGTCTGCAGATCTTTCATTGTGATTTACCAAGTACACATGTTGTTTGGTAACCTCCTTCCTCCACCTCACAGAATGACATTTGTAGGATCAGGTGTATCGACAGAGGACTGGAGTACGAAGGTGAACAAAGTCTGATTATATTGAATGTGGCCACGGCTGTTATGATGGCATTCCGGCATTCTGGCGTGCGTGGGTTTGCCCTTTCTTGCTCTTGTTTCCAGGACTGAGTAGATGAGAAAGTCTTTGGTCATCCCCAGCTTCTTATCAGCTATGAGAAAGGAAAGCCCCATAGTGCCTAAGGCACTCTTCCCAGGGGCCCTGGTGCAATTTTGGAGAAACTGACCATTACTCCCAGGTACCAGTGAGCACAGCCCTCTGAATAGATCCATTCAGACATGGTGGCTACTTTCCTTTTCTTCTTTCCAGAAGCTGAGAATATCCCCTGGTAGCTCAACAGAGAAGAATAAATTGTCCTCGTGTATTTACACAGAGGAGGAGATTTTCCGCATTGTGTTTGCAATTCCGTCTCGTGCGATGACCTCCATTTTCATAATCCTTCATGGAGTATCATGATTTAAAAAGCTTTCTCTCCCTGCTGTTTCTGTTAAAAGGTTTTCTGGTGCAATTCTTGGAAAGTCAAATTCTGCATTTAAATGTTGTATTTTCACAGACATAATATAAAAGAGGCCATACTTCTGGCGTGTTTTTCTTCCTGGGAGAGTAGCAAGTAATTCTGCCCTTCTGCATATATTGTTAACCAAGCCATGAGAGCATACAACAGCTTTAATAAGCAAAGCAATTGTGATTACATCTTGCTCGTAATTACATTTATTTGCTCACATATGTCCAAAAATGCAAGCATTAGGCAGACCGTATGGGTATGTGTTTGTGCAAAGAATATCATCTTGCAGATTGACAGTGAGGAAAATAGCTTTCAGTCACTTAGGTCTCTCCTGTCACGGACACTCGCAAAGACTGTCGGAGCTTACTTAGTTTTCGCTTTCATGCTTCTAAAATTGATTGCATTTGGAAAGCAGGGGAATTTATTATGGGTGATGGATTTGCATCAAAATAATCAAAATATTAGGGGCTGCACATAACAAGATACATATCTGCCATCCCGAGAGAAGAGAGTTGAGAGGTACCATGGTTCAAAACAGCTTTAGAAATGGCCACTGTCCCATCCTGGACAGTGATGTACGCATGCAGCTTCTCAGGGAATTTGAGAGGAAAATAAGAGGGTTAAGCATGTGAAGGAATTTTAGGTCTGCATTGTTGAGCTGTCCCCTAGGAAATAAGACTGCAGGGGAAGAGGTATTGGTGTTTTGGGAGGCAGATGGATTAAGACCTGGACTGAGGTATTTCTAACTCAACGGACTTTGGAGAAGTAACTTCACTCGTGTGGTTTTGGTTTTCTTATCACTAGAATGGATGCGGCAATGCCAAGCTTCTGGAGCTATTTTCTCATTTATTACTTGTGAGACTGTAATAAGTCCCTGATGATCACAGACTGAATCTACTGGGGCTGTTTCTGCATCCCCAGAACCTGGCACCATTCCTGGAGCCTCGAACACACTCGGTGAGTATTTCTTTTGTAATAAATGACTGTAAATTACTTGACGTATAACTCAACACATAGTATTGTGTTACTTTCTCATTGCTTCTGTGATAAATTGCCACAGATTTTGTGATTTAAAACAACATACGTCTCTTATCTAATAGTTCTGCAGATCAGATGTCAAACAGTCAAGGTGTTGGCAGGGTGTAGCTTTTCTAAAGGCTCCAGGGGAGAATAAATTGTCTTGCTTTTCCCAGCTCCTAGAAGCCACCTGCAGCCCTTGGCTCAGGGTTCTTTCCTCCGTCTTCACAGCCAGCATCACAGCAACATCACCTCTCTCTGATTCTGCCCCTTCAATCTCCTGCCTCTATCTTATAAGGACCCCGAGGATTACAGTGAGTACCCTGAGTATCCTGATGTTGATCTCTCCATCTCAAGATCTTTAGTTCAGTCACACCTGCAAAATCCCCCTGTACCATGTAAGGGAATATATTCACGGGTCCTTGGGATTAGAACATGGGCATTTCTGGAGGGTCATTTTTTTGTATACCACCAGTATCTACTATCCATTAGAAGCCTACTCTGCTTTTTGTTACCATTTTCCTTTATTGCCTAGTCTTGCTAAGAACTTTCTGACAAGGAACAGCCAGACTTCTTGGTTCTCCAATTGGCTCCATAGCAAGGATTCCAGGCACCAACCGTAGCTCTTCAGGGACTGGTGGATGGTCTTACTTGCCTTTGGAATTGGGAGGGCACTGTTTCTATTAAAGAGATTTCTCTCAGTAACCAGTAGAATGAAATGAATGAGTAAATGAATGTTTAAAGGAATTCCCACCAAATTTGCCAGTGATTTATCCTGATGTCATCATAGGATTTCAATGAAAAACTTTAAATACATACTACATGAAGTGTTGAATTTGATGTCTTTTCAATTGTCTCCCGGGTTGAAATTTGTGTAAGATCTTGGCTTTTCCATTAATTATTTAACTACACAGTTCAAGATCTTGGTTTTTCCATTAATTATTTAACCACACAGTTCAGTTGTATCTCACAAGAATTGGTATCCTCCTTTAGTTACAGAGAATTATCTCTAAGGCATTGTTTACTCTTTGTCTTTAGGAATGATCTTAGAAAGTAGGATCACACATCAGGGAGCATATACCAACTCTCTCCTGATGACAGCAGGATAAATGAATCTTTGGCAAATTTGGTGGGAAATTCTTTCCTGCACTGAACCAAAATTATCTCCCTATAATGTGTATCCATCCATTTGCTGTCTGGCTCACATATCATCTCCCCTTTGGGTCTTCTAAAGATTTCCTGTCCCCAGGTAGATGGTGGACTCCTTTTTCTCTCTCCTCTCATGCATCTGACATGATACCTATGGCTTCCATAGTGTCAGATTACAAGGAGCAACTGTTCCACTTCTTCCACTATACTGTAAGTTTCTCTAAGAAAGTTTGTCTTTGACTTCTCCAGAGTTGACCAAAGTTCAAGATCTACAGTACTGGCAGAGCAATTGAATGAATGCAACAGGTAGTTGCACACACGGAAGCAAGCGTTAGACATCCTGGAAGGAGAACTGAGGTTCGACTTTATCATACCTCTTTTGATATGTGTGAACTGAATGAAGCAATTCTCCTCTCTGAGTCAGACTCCTATGTTTTTATAGTAACCACATGGAATTGTTTTGAGCATTAGATGTGTAAATTATGGGACTATATTATGCAAATGGAAGGATTGCCTCAGTGACCTTGAAGCTGCATAGAACAGGTCTAATTTTCTTTTATATGTGGAAGCCCTTCAAATATTCGAAGGAGAAGATCTTCCACTCCATACCTCAAGCTGACAGTATATACAATAACTACCTTTAAGGTGCCTAGAATTAAAATTCTGGGTTGCAAATATTTACTCTGCCACCTACTAGCTCTGTGAACTTGGGAAAAATACTTAACTTCTCTATGTCCCAGTTTCCTCATCTGTAAAAGTAGAATAAAAGTGGCATCTGTTTTATAAGGTTGATGTGAGAAATGGATAAGATATTGGATAAGATATTAGATATCAGATCTTAGGACAATGTCTGGGACATATCAATCAATCAATCAGTCAATCACCATTATTGCTTTGACTGTCATTACATAATGCAACCCTTAATGTCCCCAGAGTCTTCTAAAATTCTATTTATTATTCTTTCAATAATTATCCTCCAAGGATGTCAAATAAATTTCTTCTTGTATTCCAACTGCGACTGTTTTATAATGGCTTCCTGGAGCTTTGGATGGAGAAGGCTTTTGAGGCTGTGTATAGTAGGGTCAGTAAAAAGTAATGTGGAAATAAACTACTGATATTTTCCATTGATGGAGGGAAGGTAATGCTCATGCCCCAAATATGCTTATCCCTTTACAACCCTGGGTAATTTGAGTCCATGTTCCTTTCCAGTTGTAAAAAGTGGGTCTAAAAAGCCAGAAAGGTAAGACACACTTGCTGAGCAGGGCAAAGAGGTGGGGGGCAGTCTGTTAGGTGCCCTTCATACAAAGGTGGTAGATTTACTTGCTGACAGTGTTTATGTGCCCAAAATGCAAGAGAGAAGTGAAGAATGCAACTTGAAGATAATTGCAAAAAAATGGTAAGTCCTAAGTGAAAATCAAAGTGTGATGTTTTGGTAACGTCTAGGGGCCAAGCGAGGGGTGAGTCTTTCACAGGAATGGGTCCAGAAGGCCATCTCAGGTGGTAACCGGGAGCTGAGATTTGAGTGGAAAGGATCCAGTTTTCTGTGGTTGCTTTAATAAATCATGACAAATATGGTGACTTAAACCAAGAAAAATTTATTATTTGACCGTTCTGTAGTATGTAGATCTAGCTCAGGTCTGTTTGGGCCCAAATCAAGATGTTATTGGGGCTGCTTTGCACTCTGGAGACTGCTGGGGAAGTCATTTCCTCACTTTTTCAATTCTTCAGCATGGGGCTTCCTCTTTACAGCCAGCATCAGAGGGGTAGTGCTTTTCACATCCTGTGTCTGATTCTTCTGTTTCCCTCTTCCACTTTTAAAGATTCTGTAATGACAATGAATCTACTTAGATAACTCAGAATGATTGCCTTTTTAAAACAGGACTTACTTTAACTTTTCACATCTGCAAAGTCCCTTTTGCTCCATAGAGCAACATCTTTGCAAGTTCTAGGATTAGAGCTCCAATGCTGGTTTTGAGTGTATGTGAGGCAGGGTGAAGGTTCAAAGGAATTCTTGTAGGAAAGACCCAAACCAGGATTTTCAGTAGCCTTGGAAACAGAAGGAGGCACATGCTAGTCCTGCCTGTTGCCATTTACAGAGGAATTATGTGCGTCTATCCCCTTGCAGATGCTTCCTGTTATTTCATACAGTCTCTTGACAACCCCTTGAGAGGGATGCTATTACTCTCTTTCTTCTCCCTGGTAAGAACATGGTAGCTTAGAGACCAGGCAGTGTCTGAGATCACAGATCGAATACCTGGCAAAGGACAACTGCGAATCTAAACACTCTGCCTAGAAGCCTGTTTTAGTCACATTCTCGTTCCTGGGCCAAAATATCCAACATCAACAATTTAAAGAAGGGGAGGTTTATTTTAGATCAGTTTTAGTTTTTAGTGCACAGTCAGCTGGCTCTAAGGCAAAAGTGCCATGGCAGAGTGACCTGGTAGAGGAAAAAATGCTCAAACCCGTGGTAGCCAGGAAGCAGAGAGAGAGAGAGAGAAGGGAGGAGCCAGAGACAAGAATCACCCAGCTGGGTCACGTCCCCAGTGACCTCCTCCAACCAAGCCCACGTCCTTTCAGGGCGCTCAGTTGAGCTCCTTAGCAGATGAATCCAGTGATGAGTATAACAACCCCATGGTTCAGACACTTTTCAAACACTTGAGATTCGGGGGGCATTTTATATCCAAACCATAACAAAGGCTCTGTTCTCTGCCGTCTTGTTTTTCTGCACCAAGAACCTGCAACACACAGATATTTGGAAGTAGACTCATTGTCAGCTTCGTGTCTTCACAATTCAGAGCACACTTTCACTTCCTTGAATCCAGTTCACAATCACCTCTCGTGACTCTAAATCCTGTTAAGTCCTTTTTAGAGACCTGTTACTCAGATGACACTTGGCTCTTTATGGCATGGGTCATCTCTGGTTCCAGCAAGACGGTAGACACAGCTTTGCATTGCAGAAGGCTCTGCTTATGTTTGGTTGACAGGCGTTGCCTGTCAAGAAACGCACCTGCATGTAGGAGCCCCTCATATCCAACAACTTTCCCTGTGCTATTGGGGGCTATTAAGAGTTAGGTGGGATGCTATCACGGAAGGTGCCTGAAGCAATTTGGTGACACACTGCAAGGACAGAATACTGAGGTATGTGAGCAAAGAAGCTGCTATAGGGGACAGACTACTTAGAGCATGGCTGAAAAGGCTGTGTGTGTGGCCCTGAGCCAATTGTCTAATCTCCTTAAACCTCTGCTATATCATCTGTAAAGTAAACACAGTAGGGTATTTACTTACACAAATAAGGAAATTGAATAGGATAATCTATGGGAATACCTTAGTACGATACTTGTTCTGTTGTAAGTGTAAGGTGCATGCTGGCTATTTATTATAAACACTTTTTCATCACTGCTGGAGATGGTGCTATTGAGAGTATCCTGCTGGAGAAGGGGGAAGGAAGCTTTGGGAGTGGTTTGAAGGAGGTGAGGCAGGGGAAGTCAAAGTAAAGAGGGAAGGTTTGCAGTCTTCAGAACAGCATCCGAACTCAGTGACTGAAAGAGACAGAGAAGCACTCATCCAACCACATCCTCCAATCAAGTCTGGGACATTTCGCCCTTTCTCTGAGCACAGCTGGTTCTGCAGATAACGTCTCAAAATTCATGTAGCAGTGGCCAAGTAATTAAGCCATTGGAAAAGGAAGAAAAAAAACCTAAATAATGAGAGGTTATTATGAACTGAAGTTATCTGGTGAAAAGCATTTAAAAGGCAATATAGTTTGTACCAGGGATCAAACTCACAACCTCATGCCTGCCAGGCAGGTGCTTATGCTTCTGAGCTAAACCCCCAGCATTGCAATATAATCTGGAAGTGAAAAATATCTAGATTCAGATCTTAGGTTCTCTTGATTTATGATATTGGGAAATTTCCATTTCTGCCTCCTCCTGTGTTATTTGGCAGGAGGATGGATGTAGCACCTATAACCCAACACTGTTGTGTCACTGAAGGAGAGGATGTTTGTAAAAGGTTTAGCATATTGAGCATACACAAATATCCATCATCCTTTGTGATGATAGTGGTGGTGTTGATGCTGATGGTAATTATAATGGTGGTGTTGGTGACAATAATGATGGTGTTCATTTGGTTGGTGATGGCGATGATAGTGGTGGCAGTGGTGGCAGCTGTGAAATTGATGATATTAGTTGTAGAGATAGTAGTGATGGTTGTGTTGGGGTTGATGGGCTGGTGGTGATGATAGTGGTATTTATGGGGGAATGTTAACAGTAACAGTAGTGGTGATGATATTGGGGGTAGAAGAAACAAGAGACTTTGATAGCAACATATGGCCTGATCCTAAATTTCAATGTATAAATTGAACCATATTTTCCTTCAACTGAAGATTGGTAAATTCATAGCTCTCTACTCTTTAAGCTTTATCCTCTATTGACTTGGTGTTTCGTATTACCCCACATATAATAAAATAAAGCAGCAAGAACTACAGAAAGGAAGCTCACACTATGTAGAGAGGTAGCATACCACTATTAGCTTTACCTTTTCTTTTCCTTCCCTGTACTCCAAGCTTCTCGTCAAGCAATTCCTAGGATGGGACATCTTCTTCCACTACAGATAAACCCAGGACAAAAGCCATACTCACAATTACAGTGTCAACTTTAGGCTGAGTTGAATGAGGATTTGTAGCAAATCACAGTTCTCATGAGGGGTAGACCTTGACTTTATTCACACTAGGCAAAAATAAGCCACTTCCTGAGATCTGTCCTCTAATTTTTCTTCCTCCAGAATATAATAAATTAAACATAGTATGAAATGCAAAAGCATTACATTGAGACATATACTATTTGAAGGTTTAATTCATTTTTCTAGTGTATAAGACACAAGGCTATTAAATTTTTAAAGCAGTGATCTCCTAAACTCTCTACTTTATGAGGCCTTTCTTCATAAAGATAAATGGTTTCCTTGCCAAATCAAATGCAGATTTGAAACAAATTAAGTTAATGTTCAATGGTACAAGGTAGAATGGATGGGGGAGCTGTTTTATTTTGCATTGTAATAACCATACACACCTAAATCAATAGCTGTGGAAAAAAGGCAATAATATCACGTAACTGCAGGAAATGAAATATAGTGGTTGGGTGGGGGGAACAGACTGCAAAAAGAAAGGGTTTGTATTGGAATAATGACATTTCATTAAACAGGGAAGGAGTAGTATTGAAGAGAAGTCCATAGCAGTAAATTCTATTTCTTATAATAACACTTGAGATGAGTTAAATTTGGCTGGGTATTGTGATAAAGGATAATGCTTTCGTACATTGTGTTATAATTTTATGTTTAAAGAAACCCGAGATATTAAAGAGGCAGCGCCTGTTTTCAGAGTGTGTCCTCATCTTCCTAATCTTACTGATTTGGCTCAAGGCCCTATATTCCGCCTGGAAATCAGTGCTTCAGAAAGGAAGGCAGTCCTTATTTTTTTGTTTGTTTGTTTGTTTTGTTTTTGATTTCTGTTGTCATTGTTTTTCTTTATATGGCCCTTACGTGAATGTCAGAGGGTTTCCTTGGTGTCTTTTTATTTTTAGTAAAGGGCAGAGGAGAAGTAAAGGGGTTTGCTATTAATACAAGAGCATTGTCAACAGTGAATAGGGAGCAATTCACTCCCAGAGCCAGTGTTTCCCAGTACACACCATCTACCTAGAAGGTCACCTGGGCACCCATCATCCTGGCCAGCATAGGCAGGGGGACTGACTCAGGAATGTCACTGCCTGAAAATCATTTTGAAGAAATGGATGCCATCTGCAGGTGACCGTGAAGCTCAAGGGTCCCGCTTCCTTCTCCCTGGCACAACTTCAAATGGATAAACACATGCTGTTTAAAAGCAACCTGCAGGTACTGAAGACCAAGGCAGAGAACCTGTGGTTGTTCTCCCTGCATCTCCTTCTCTTGTCATCACCCTTTTCTTTCTGGTACCTGCAGCCTCCCTGAAATCCGTTCCACAGAAATGGGAAAAGCCAGGTACTAGACAAGTCACTTCCTCCAAGAAGCCCTTCCAGCCTCTTCAGTGACTTTCAGTCTGCAAGACAGGGCTCCACATGGTGCTGTCTGGAATCCTCTCTGTATGGTGAGAGGCGAACACCAGAAGGGTTCAGCAGCACACAGGTCTAGAAGACACTACCTAACGACAAAATAGCACCTGTGACCTTCAGTAGATTTGCGATCTTGGGCGACACCCTTAACCACTCCGTTGCTCCTTCTCTGTACCTGTAAAATGGGGCCTATCCCTCAGGGAGTCTTAGATGAGAAGATGTGCAGGAAGCAATTAGCACAGTGTCTGGCACGCAGATGGCGTGACCATTGTTCAGTGTTAGCTGTTGTCAGCATAATTGTCATCATTGTTTAGAGCCCTATGAAACATCCTTCTTGCCAGTTTATATTTGAGAAGCATGAAGTTGAATAGTTCTAACAGCCATAGAAGGTGCTCAACCAAATACCCTTCTTCCCCTTCCCCTCACCCCCCTCACAGTGTTAGCCCAGGGCTTTAGAGTATTTTATGAGTAAGACAGATCTCTCTCCCAGGGTGATGGCTAAGACTGCTGCTCTGTGAAAGAAGAAAGGAGTGTCAGGTTTGTTTATTTAATACATAAGTCTGTAAATCTGTCTCAAGTGTCTCCGGCCCAGACAGGCACCTCCATGCTCTGGGCATCCTAATGTCCCAGAATAAGCCATCTACCAAATGTTGTTTAAATGACTAAGAAGTGCTGCACAAACTTTAATAAAAGAACTCCTCACAGGCAAATGAGCCCATAGGATACACCCAGCACAGTTAATCACTCACCAAGCACAACTCCTGGAATTTAGCTACAAAGTGATTCTGACTCTGTATACCAAGTTACTCCTCCTCTTCTGGCCCTGGAAAGTGCCATGAAATTCCCATTACTGAAGCACCAGGGAGGAGTCATGGAGAATGGGCAGGGGATGTACAGTAGGTGTCTGGCAGCCTCAAACGCAGGGCAGGGTATTCAGCCCACTCCCTGGGGTTGAACCAGGCATGGTGCCCAGAGCCAGAACAGGTACAGCGTGAGAAAGACATGTGGTTCCCATGCACCAGGCTTGGAGAACACACATCTGTGGAAACAAGTCAGGCTTTGCTAGTCGTGCAGTGGCATGTGACAAGAGAGGGTGTAGGCAGGATGCGTGGTCCATAGGTACCACCTACCCTTGCTTGTCTGCTGGCTTGTGGGAAGCAAAGGCTCCTTCACCCACCTGGATTTGACTCCTTAGTCCCTGCATCTGCCCAGTCACTGTCTTCTCATAGCCCATTCACATCCGACACCATGCGTATTGCCTGCTTTGTATGAGGACTCTGGTCTTCTGTTTGGTCTCTAGAAACAGATCCACCATTTTCCTAGCTGTGTGGCCTCAGGAAAACACTGTGGCCTCTTGGACTTTGATTTCTTTGTTGATTGGATGAAAATCATGGCCATGATCTGTGGATTAAATTGGGCAAAGCACTCAAGTCTTGAGACTGTGTCTAGCAAACAAGTTGTGAGAATGCTAGCTGTTGTTACTAAATAAAGACTGATTCAAAAAGTAGGAAAGAGGCAAATTCAGTCTGTGCGGGCAGCTGAGCGGATTACTTCCCATCATCGCGTCCCCCAGCACCCTTTGGAGTGTGCACAAGACCGGCTACTGTCTCTTGAGGTAGGCTCACGGAGTCTAGGGATTCACACTTGGACCCCAGCCTGATGTCCTGAGTTTGAACAGCTCTGTCCTTTCCCCAAATGTTCATCATCAGAAAGAACCTCTTCATTCCAAAGGGAAAGCATGCAAGTGTCCCAGGGATTTGGGTCGCCTGACTGGTGTGCTGTATTAGTTTTCTATTGCTGCTCTAACAACTTCCAACAAACTTCCCTTCTTGCAGACTCAGACCACTGAGTCTCCCTGTACCAGAATCAAAGTGCCAGCAGGGCTGCATTCCTCTAGGAGACTCTAGGAGAGACTCCCCTTCCCTGTCTTTCCTGGGGTCCAGAGGCTGTCTGTACTCTTTAGCTCATAGCAGTTCCTCCATCTGCAAACCCAGTGATGATGGCTTTTGAAGCTGCATCCTTCTGATTGACCTTTTTATCTCTCTCATTCACATAAGAAGACCCATGTGATGATGCGGGAGTGAGCCAGTTAATCTAGGCTAATCTTCTCCGTCTCGAGACTCTTAACTTAGCCAGATCTGCAAGTTTCTCACTGCCAGGTAAGGTCACACATGCATAGTTCCCAGATGTTAGGGTATGGGTGCCATGAGACAGACAAGTGACTCTACAGGGGCCTCCTGAGAAGGTGTGTGGAAGAGCAGAGTGAGCCGCTGAAGGCCTTGGGCAATGGGGGCTTTCTGAGCATGTTTGCAGGGAAATATGGGGGAAATGTTTCTATTTGCACTTATCTTCACACTCTTCATCAAAGGCCGTCTTGGCTTCAGGTAAAAGGTGATCACTGTGAAGTTTGCTGCCCTTCACTTAAGGTTCTTAGGGAGCTGCATGTTGCAAAGAGCATGACCACAGAAATGTACTTCATCTTAACAGTAATCTAGCAAAGCGTTCTGTCTTCCTCCTCAAGGGCCTGTGACTCTTACTCTGTACATCTGAGATTGGAAGCTGAGTCTGTCTGGCTTGGAAAAGAGGACTCTTGCCCATGAAGCACACAGACTCCTAGGGAAGAGCTCTTCATGGACAGACGTATTCACCCATAGTTTGCTTCCTGGCCAGATGTGCGCAGATGCAAAGTGAGGGGCAGAAATGCACTTTTGGCTTGAGCATCCGCTCAATGGGGAGGTCTGGCTGCCAAGAGCTCGGAGTAATCTGCTCTCTTTTTGCTTCCCTTCAAGAAGCAAACTCCTAGATGGGAAGGGATTTTCCCTCCTGCCCAACATCAAAAGGTTCTGGTCAGGGGGTCCTGGGCCAGGACGCGGTCAGCATGGAGTATTAGCCAAACACTTCACCCCCGTGTTTGTCAAGGGTGGCTATGTCTTTGAGGCAGCCTCATTCCTTGGACTTAATTAAAACCCAGTTCCTTCTTTTATTCAATTTATGAGGCCTAGCCTGCAGGATTAAGTGATTACAGACAAAAAGCCCCATTTGTGAAACACTCCTAAACTCAAGCTGTTACGCAGCTTACTTGTACTCCATTAAATTAATAAGGAATGAATCGGCTGATCCATTATGAATAAAGCAGTGGGGAGTCTTTGCCCGGTTCATACTTTCTGCTCCCTCCTTGGAGAACATTTGTGTAAAATGATTATGTTCATATTCATTCAATTGGAATTCTCTAAAAGTGGAATGCATAAATTACTCTAAAGACACAGAGTTTATCTTAAACACTAACTACGAAGGGTGAATTAATAAGACTATTATAAAACCATTAGCATTCAGTGTATTTACCTACAACTGCAGTATTCCACAACCAAATCCAACCCCTTGTTGCCATTTGTGTTGGGTGATCAAACTAGTTTATTTTCGCTCAGAGTTCATTGAAACTCATAACACGTCCATGGATATCTTATTTTTTGACCAGCTTCTTTTTTTTTAAGGGTTCTCTTGGTTTGAAATTTACCTTTGTTATTACCTAATGCAACCACAAACCTCTATCCAGAAATTAGTGAGCCTAGATGTTTACCAGATAGGAACCAAGAGGTAGGTCCTGAAACAGGGGAAATAACAGTGGGCTTCTGAAGAGTCTATTATTGAAGGAGTCTGGGGTCTATAAATGACTGGGGATAGGTGGGGATCCAGAGATTTTTAACTGCTCACAGGCCCAGGATGTTGTGAGACGTTAATATGGCTTTGTATATATTGAACATCATTTTGATCCAGAGTTGTCTAGTCTGGAAACTCTTGATGCTTCGGGGTGGATTATTCTTTGTGGTGAGGCTGTGGCTCACAGTGTGGGATGTTTAGAGGTGTCCTTTGTCTTACTCATGAGAAACCAGCAATACCTTTCCTCTTCTAAATATTGTGAAAGGAGTCCTCCAGAGATGGTGGAAAAAACAGCCCCAAAGGAAGAACTACTTCTGGAATCTCTTTCTAGAAGTGACGGTCATTTCACTGCTTCAGGGTTTGGTTTTCTTGCCACAAAATAACGAAAGATGACGTTGAAAGGATTTTGAGAACCCTCCATGTATTGGGTAATGTGGAATGTAAACCATGCCTGGTGACTGCTGCTTCTCTCCTTCCTTTGGTGGGGAAGATGAACCAGGCTACTCTCTGAAACCACTGCCCTCTCTTTATCCCTAGCCCATCCTGTGCCTTGGTAATAAGTTGGTTTGCTGTTGTAGCATTGAAAGGTAAGATAGAAGTCATGGAAAGAGACCGTCCACGTGATTTCCCATTACATTCCCACCTGCATCTACAGTCACGTTCTCTGGCCTCTTGTTGGTGTGACTCAGAGCAATCTGCCTGGTTCTGAATTCTTTACTGTTAGCTGAATGAGTGTGTGTGGGAGACGATTTTGAACCAGGCTAAGACATTATCTGCTCACATCAACACACACAGCTTCTAAGTGAGTCCCGCCCAGAAGTCCCATAGCAGTCAATTCAATTGTTTATGATCAAGTTGCCTCAACTATGGAACAGTGAATTCTCTTTCTTTTGCAACAACAAAATCCACATTGCCACCAAAACTACGTGTTCCAGTTTTGTTCCTGGGCCCCAGGGTAGGTACGGCAGTGAGTCACGCGAACAGGGGGAGGGTGGGCGTGTGAGGCAGGTGCAGGTGAGAGGTGGATTGGAAACTTGTGGGGGCTTCTATTTTTCTGCTTTCCGGAGACTAGGAATTTAACCTCTTACCAGCAGTGCTGCCTTTGTTTCGGGTGGAAAGTTGAGACAGAAAAGGGCGAGGTAACAAGGTAACAGGCCCAGTGACAGATATCAACTGAGAGGAAAGATAAAAGCATATGTGTCTATGGCTTGCAACCCAAATCCTTCCCTTTTGGGCCTGAATATATCACTTTCTTGCATATTTTAAATTGCTATGGTCACAAACCAACTCTTCATTGTCCAGACTGAGCGATTATTAATCAAATACATTTAAAAATTCTGTTTATACCCATTGGTCTGAGCGCTTGTGTTTGTATTTTTTTCTTTTCTTTTTAATAATGCAGAAGACATTTACACCATCAGTTAGCTTTTCATCTCTCTTTTTTTTCTGCTCCTGTCTGACTCGACAGCTCACCTGCTTTGCTTTTTAGCTGAGTTTTAAGATGGAAGAGGAGGGAAGCCAGGTAGTTGGACAATCAGCAACATGAATCAGTCACCACTGACTAACTGGCAAAATACAGTAGTGGACATCATGTGAGGCAGAATAATATGTCCATGGCAGCTGCTTGCCCAGGCAACAGGGACTTTGCAACAGACAGGACAGCTCAGTCTTAATCAGTGCATACTCTTAGGTAAATTTCTTAACATCCGAATCTGTTTTCTTATCTGTCTAATGCAACAGTGGGGATAAAGCGAAATAACTAGTTACATAGCATGGTCATCAGACCACTTACTAACATGCCTGTTACGTGGCCCTTGTGCATTCTTTAAACCTATAACTAAACTCAAGAAGGCTCTCTTTTCCATGAGGCCCCCAAACTCCTGATCCCCAGCCTAGTGGGAGGATTAATACACTCTTTCTTGAAAGAACTCACATGTACATATGGAATTGGCAAAAGTCTGGCTTTTTGGCCCAGTTCCAAGCAAAACTAATCATCAGAAACTTCATGCAGATTTACGATTATTCTTTCTATAACAAGTTAGACCCAAGCTGCTGAGACAGAATTAAAAGGGGCCGCTGCCAACAGCAAGGGCTCTGGTCTTCACAAAGAAGCATTTTCTAGTGTAGCACCTTCTGCTAACACTTTTGCTCAGGTTGACTGTAAAATTAATGTTGGATGCAAAAACAGCCTAACTCTTCTTTCCTAAGATTGTTGTGATGAGCCCTTATAATGGGGCTGTGGGCTTTCATTGGATGTTCATAATCAGGGGTACATGAGATCTTCTCAATATAGCATGTTCAAGTCAAAATGTAGTTTTATCACAGCTGGTTTATTTCAAGTCAGATGCATGCATGGATGTCTTTCTCCTCGTGGGTGGAGCAGAAACATCCTTGAGCTCCTAGTAGGTGTCTTGTTACCTACTACCTGTGTCATTTTGATGAGACAGCAGCCTCTCTTCTTTTTATAATAGTTACTTGTAATCGGCATGGAGGATGTCACTGGCAGGAAGCCTACAGAAATAATTTGGTACTTGCTGGCTATACCCTGCTAAGACATGTTAAATTTATTACCAATACTAAAAAAAACTTGCACAGCTAATATTTAAACTTTTTTTTTTCTATCTCTAATAACCAGAGTATCTGGCAGCAAGACATCTGCATTCCTAAATGGTAGCACTTAGGTAGAGCTGGTTAGCAATCGCTTGGTCACATGCTGGTCTTCCTGTTTGATGCTGTACCCACCCCGTCCTGCCACCATATTTAGATGCCATCATTTATTCACATCTTTTCTGGCTCCTGTGCACAGTTTGGAACCCCTGTGTTACAAAACTGTGTCTAGGATGACTTGGGATTTTGAGGATTAGTGTGATCTGAGATTATTTGGGCAAAAATACTCTTACCTGGGTAAAAGTTTCAGGGAGAAAATTCTATTATTTTTCGAACAAACTGAAGGCATCCTTGATTCTATTTTTCTAAGAGTTATAGATTGCAAACCTTCAACAGGGAAAGTGCCCGCTGGCAAACGCCGAGGATGGAATGATGAATATGGTGGTAAACAACAACTTGGTAGAATAAGCAAAGAGATAAATTAATGCCAATGAAATTAACATTTGAGACAATCCCAAGGTAATAAAAAAATAGAGATTTGTAAAAAAGAGCCATTAAGGATGAAGCCATGTTAGGCTAAGAGCTTGCCACTGCAGGTGAGATGTGGAGATACTGAGGAAGCCACACAAAGGACAGCATTAGACATCGGTAGTGACGGGGAGAGAGAAATGAAGCAGAAGGGGCAGTGGCCAGATCACCAGGGCTCCAGAGAGCATGACTAGGAGCCCAGCTTGATTTGCTGAAGTTTTGCAAAAAATAGGTCCACGAACTGATGCCTGACTTTGCGTTGCTCAGGGGTCACTTCTCAGGGACCCACAAAGGTTTAATCATATGCCTGCCCCCCCGACTTTCTTACCTTCCTCCTGTGCCCAGTGGGTCCTTTCCTTGCCTCCATCCCCATATTGTTTGCACCCTCGCTAGTTGATGTGACTCAGGATGTGATTTACAGATGGCTGTTTTTCTTCTTGAAGAGATTGTGATTTAAACATTCAGGTAAAGAAAATGAACACTTCCTTAGCAGGTTCCAAGAACCAGATGCCACACCATGTGATGCTTATTAAAAAGAAGCTTTTATTGAAGAATAATAAAAATGAGTATCACAGATCAAAACTACAGGTCTAGATATTTCACTAACTGAACTCCTTGGGAACAGCATCCAGGTCAACAGAGGCTAAGCCTCTAGGAACAGCCTCATACGTGCTTCTGGTCACCACTCTCACCCTGCCTAAGGTAGTCACTAGTTTGAATTCTAGACCCATATGTCTTAGTTACTTTTCACTCCTTGCTGAGACAAAATACCTGATGCCCAAAATTAGGAAAGGAAAGGTTTATGTCTTACAGTTCTCAGAGGCTTCAGTCCAAATGCAGTTGTCTCCAAGGCAGTGTGGCTTGACAGGGCCACCATTCATAGCAGCTGCAACAGCAAGCTGAACAAGCAAGAGAGAGTGAAGATACGTCTTCTTTTCGCCCTTACACTGTATGTCGGCTCCACCCCTGGGTGGGTGCAGCACTCACATCATCAATCCCAGCACCAGACAACAAACCAATCACAAACGCCAGACTCAGTCCCATCCATGATTACATGAGGCTTTGGGGGGACACAGGACCATACCCATAACACCATACATCAAATTCTATCTAGTTTTGAGCTATGGCATGTACTAGCTTATTTTATTTAACATTATGTTTGCAAGATGTTTCTGTAGTTGCTTGTAGCTGTACCTTTTTTTTTTATCACCCTAAAATGGTCCAATAGGTGAATACAGTTCCATGTGTATTCTTGCTATAGATGGAGATTGAGTAATTCTAGACTGCAGACTCCTGGAGTGGCAATGAATCTGTACATATCTGGTCCTACACACATGCATGATACTTCTTTTTGTAAGCACATATGTGCTTTGCTACTATTTGGTCTGACCAGTTTCCAGTATCTACACCTTTTATATGCTTTTTCCTTGCATTTTCATATCACTTTTTTGTTAATGATATTTTATCCCTTTGTAGCAGATGCAGACACAAGGACTCAGATAGACCCAGTCAGTATCTCAAGGTCCCAGAGCCTGCCAGAAGCAGACTCAGGGCACAAACTTGGGTTTCTCCAGGCTCTCCCTACCACATGGTGGGGCTTTGTGGACTCCTTGGCTGTGAGCCCATTGCTTGGCCATGAAACACCCCTGCCACCTCTCCCGTCAACCTTTTCTAATGTAGCTATGAAGAGTTGACTGTGCGTGTTTTCTGCTCGCTGATGATTTTTCAGCTGCCCTGTTGGTTGCTCCCATAGATAGTGTCCCAGGTGGTAAAGGAGGTTGGTTCTGCCACTCTGGGCTTGAGTCTTAGCTCTGCCCCTTAGTTCATGAGGACCTGAGGCAAGCTGTGTTCATTCATTGGTCTAATGGGGGAGTAATCAAAGAGACTGTGGAGGTTTGATGCAGAGATGAAAAGTCAAGGTGTGTGTAGTGTTTCGATGGGCTCTGGCATCTGGTACAAGCACTGAACAAAAGAAACAGATGGACAGGTGGATGGATGAGTGGAGACAGACTTAGATATTCCCAGAGACAGAACAATTAATCACAACTGTGGCTGCACACATGTGTATATCTATGTATGTTTTTGCCTGAAACATACACAGTTATGTCTTCATCAACCCACTTATCAACTTGTGCTTGACAGGGTTCAAAAATCCCTTCCTTTTAGAGTCTTGTTATGCTCCCTGTCATTGAAGGGATGCAAATAGATTTGGATAAAGCCATTTGTTCAGCACCTACTCTGCCTAATAAAGCCATGCTCCATTAGCCTTTTTATTTCTGCTAACTAAAACTACAGGATGTTGTACCCAATTTACAAACAGGGAAACTGAGACTCAGAGTAGTAAGAGAGTGTACCCAAAGTGACCAGCTTATGACCAGCAGGGATAGATTCAGAATTGCATCCCATTGCAAGATCAGATCAACTGTTTGTCCTGTACCACTGTATTTCCCTGCAGTCTTTGGGTCTGTGACTCTCCTAGAGTTCTCAATGCTCCTGGCCAAGTGGAGTTTTGTAGAGGTCTGGTCTATGCTGCTGAAAGGCAATTGGGAGCCAGGCTCCAGTCAGGATGTAAGGAAAATTCAGGGGACTCAGTGGAGAGCTGGGAAGTCAGAGGCAGTTGTGTGAACAATGGTAGTAGCATCGTACAGCCTCGTGTGTCCTGCATGAGTGGCTTTGCATCTAGAGGGACCTGGATCAGCTCCTGTCTCTGTCTCTTACTGTTGTAAGCTAAATACTGCAATCCCAAATGCATCTCTGCCCCGAACATATTTTATCTGGAAAAATGTTCTTTCCAATGCAGTCAAGGATCTTGAGATGGAATTATCTTGGATGAGGGTGAGCCCTAAATCCAATGTCTGGGGTCCTTATAAGAAAAACAGAGGACACAAAAACACAGAAGCAGTTTTGTGAGGGAGCAGGCAGAGAGTGGAGAGGTGGACCTACAAGTCAGGGCCTCCAAGGATGAGCAGTAAGATGATTCTCTCCCGGGGTCCCAGAAGTAACTAACCTTGCCAACACCTTGATGTGGGACTTCTGGCCTTCAGAATGTGGAAGAACAGATCCCTGCTATGATTAAACCACCCAGGTAATTTGTTACAGCAGCCATGAGGAACAACTGTGCTTACTTATTATGTTCTAGGGGACCAGGGAACTTTCTGAGCCTGGGGCCGGACACATGGAAATGGGAGTAATGTTGGGTCACTACAATGGGTCACCATTTGTAATGATTCAGAAGTTGACAGCTAATGTGTGGAAAGAACTTCCTCATGGCGGGTAGCTGTATGTCTTATAACCCACTGTCCCTCCAGAGAAGACTCTCTGGACCTGTGGGAGCCTGGACTTCTTAGCCAAGCTCCCAAAGGCAGTGCCTAACAGCCCAAATTGTGTGTTATTGAGATTTCATAGTGGCTTCTAGAATCAGCAATCCTGTTGCTTGTGGTTGCAAGCACGTACTGCCACAGCCCTGTATCCCCCTTAGAACCATAAACACTCTAATAGCAGTAATGGGGCCACTTCTATCATGACCAAACGTGATTACGTTCCACATAAAAATATAAAAGCTCATTTGAGCTGGGGCTCCCTCTGGGCCCATTGCCTGCACTTTTATTGAAAACCCCACATTCCTGACTCTGTGAGCACTGATGTCAGGGCCCAGTGAGCTGCAGCCCACAGATGGTTATAAAGCACCAGGGTCGCCCAGCAGGGTGGACTCCAGGAAAATCCCCATCTTGGCTGTATTCTACAGCTCGGAGCCTTGTACCTTGTTCCCAAGGAATTCTATTTAACCAATTTACATAATTTTCTTTGGTCCCTTACACAATATGAGGACTTGGGAGAAGGGAGCTTGTCTATGACTCGCTATTGTAAGCTGAAAGCAAGCCTGATTCATGGCGTATGAGCGAGGGGGTCTCAGAGGTCTTTTCCTTACGTTCCCTATGTCTGACCATCTCATGGTCCAGCCTCGTGCACCCCTGTTGCCTTCTCGAGTCTCACCTTTCAGTCCCAGCACACAACCCAAGTTCCCTGCCCTTCACCTTTTGAATTTATTGCATGCTTATCCTTCCGCTGTGAACACTTGTCCCATTCTTCACAAACTCCTACAGGCACCCTAGGTGTGTGTCTGCATGTTACTCTCTCCTCTAGGTGCTTTGGTCTGGCACTCCGCCTCCTGAGTCACCCTAACCAGCCACACCCACCGCCCGTTCTCTCTCTGGACTTGTCTGGACTTTCAGCACCATGATGTAAGGACAATGCCCTCTTCGCCTTCTCCCCGAGGGCCTGGCGGAGTGTCCAACTCATGGAACCCTTGGTGAGCATTGGTCGCATTAATTGACAAACTGCTGGGAGAAGGACGAGTCTTCAGAAAGGTGGGCACAAAGGGGAAAGAAGAGGAGAGACAGTGCCCAGTCAGTGGGACGGTAAGTGCAGTATAAAGTGACTGTCCAAGTATCAGCCCGTTCAATTCCTGCCACGGGGATGTGGGAAAGCTAGCATTTTCTTTCTTCCTCCCCTTCTCTCTTTTATACTTGGAAGAGCAGAATGTTTAGATGAGTTCACTTAGCCATTAACAAATACATAGTAATGGAGCTGGGATAGAATTTCTATCTAGATTTGTTAGATTCTAAATCCAATTACACAGCCAGCTCTGGGCATGAGAAATCCAAGAAATACAATTCTGAGAGCTGTCTCTAGAGAATGTGACTGTTGAACAAACACAGAACTAGGAGTCCAGGTGTCTGCTCTGCCACTGGCATCTTAGAAGCCAAGGGACAGACCAGTTCTCCCTCTGGGCCTCAGGTTCCTCATCTGAGGTGAAGGGGCTGGAGACATCTGGACACTGGATTAGGTGTTTCTACCCATTCAAAATATTCCAAAAATATTCTGGAATCATACACAAATTGTGGGGAAAAAAACATGTATTTTGAAATTCAGTGATTGAGGCAACAGCTGTCAGCATGAGATTTTTTTTGTTCATTTCTTAAAAATAGATTTTACAGAAATTGTGTGTGTGCAAGTGTGTGTGTGTGTGCGTGTGTGTGCATGCATGTGTGTGAGTGTGTGCGTGCATGTGTTCAAGCCTGCATTCTGCAAAATGGCAACTGTGGCTTGCAGCTACCTGTTAAAATCTGCCACTAGCACTTATAAGCCTCAGTGACTTGTGCATCTCTGGAGGATGCTGCCACGGTGATTGCTCTGACTGACCGAAATTCCTGTCACAGTGGTATTGGAGAACTGGCCAAGATCCCCAGCTGCATGTACGAGGGGTACAGCAAACGGATGAAATAAGAAACAGACAAAATTAGTAATACATGATGGTGACCTGGGAGGTCAATGCCTCAGGATGGGCAAAACCCCATACATTCCAAACCAGCCACTATTTACCGACTGTATACAATATAATGGATGTATACAATGACATGGAGTGCTGGTGAAAGGTTCAGAGGTTCATAACTCAGCAGGCAGTGGATAATCCTGGGATGTCTCAAGAGGGTGGAGATGATCTTATGCTAAGAAGGATCTTACCCTGGAGTGTTCTTTTTCATCTTAGTAGTCTTAGTTTAGTCTTAGTGGGTGGGAGAGGATGGCCCAAGCCAAGAGTTAATGGGAAGTCTCAAAAGGTTGACACCATAACCCCAAACCTCCATTTGTCCCATAGGGAAGAGAACAAAATTAGCCATTGTAAATTCGTGGTCCCCAAAACAGTGGCATCTCTTTTATTGCTCAACGAGGCAGTCAGCCCAGCATAGGAAGTCCTGGGGTATTGGGTTAGGAAAGGATGCTGATGAAATCTGTGGAATGGAGCAAGGAGGGGAAGCTTCAAGACAGACATGTGGGAAACACTTCCCAAGGAAGCATCAGAATCACAGGAGAGGCAGGAGAAGTTCCAAAAAGGTATAGTTCCCTTGGATTAAGCTGTACATGGATTCTCCCCAAAGTGGTTTCTTTCTGACAAAGGAATTACCCTTTTCATTCATTGACTGTAGACCCCTACTCCTGCACACATTCAGACAGTGTACAGGGCGTCAACCTTGACAATGGTGGAAAGCCCTTGCTCTAGTGAAGTTCACAATCCTGTGGGGAAGTGTGGTTGGCAGAATAGCGAACCCCAAAGTTATTCTCACTCAATCCAAAAAACTGGGAAAGACATTCCCTCATTTAGAAAATGAGGATGCAGATATGGAGGCTCTTGAGATGGGAGGTTATCCTGAATGCTCCTGTTGGGCCCAATGTAATCACAAGGACCTTTATATGGAAGGAGGAAGGCAGATACATGGGGAGGCCTTGAAGATGAGAAAGCCACCAGTTGAGGAACACATGTGTCCTCCAAAAGCTGGAAAAGGGGAGGAAACATTGTATCCCAAGTCTCGAGAAGGAACCAACCCTAGGGATTCAGATACTTCTGAGAGAATGTCTTGGTGCTATTTTAAGCCATGAAGTATTTGATAACTTGTTAACAACAAACAGAAATAATAATGAAATGAAGACCTTCATCAGGAGGTTAGAAGGCTCACTGTGTGACTGAGGAGTATGGATACAGGGGTGAGAAGCTACAGCAGAGATCCGGGAAAGCCTCTGTGGCTGGGGAAAGTTCCCTGGCCTCCCCGGAAGAGGAAGAGGAGGACGATGGCATTTTGGCGAAGGTGCAATGAGGGGAAAATTCCACACTGAGGATGTTCCTTGGGTGAGGGCTAAGCAAACGAGGAAGGAAGGAGCACAGCCCCATTCAGGAAGGGAGGAAAGCAGTGGCACAAACTCAGCCTGGAAATCGTGCACAGGAGGTGGAGCACCCAGAACCTCATATGCTAGATGGGGGACCTGCCTTCTTAACTGAATAGAAGAGGGAATATTTTGAGCCAGTGAGACTTCATCAGATTGAGTTTTAGAAAGTGCAGCGACCCTGTGTGCAGCTGTATACACTGAAGTGACTAAAAAGTTCCTAATATCAAGCATTCAGCTCCCCACTCTCATCAGCCACAAGTGCTCCATAGTCTGCTATGGCCAAAAGCTGTCACACAGGGTAGCCCAAATGTGGTGGCAAGCCCAGAATTGTGACTGCTGGTGTGGCAGAGGGGAATGGTGGCAGGTGGAGTGCAGACTTCAAATGGAGAAGAGCACATAAAGAATATTTGGAAGGAGCTTCCCAGAAACTGATGGGTATTTAAGGTAAGGCGGTGGCAGTGGACATGGATATAAGTAGGCAGACTGGATGTCCTTGTAGGTAGCCACCATGGATTTTGGTGCCCGTATTCTGGGAAGTTTCAGTCATCCTTTGACCTTTTTTTTTTTTTTAAAGCATTGTGTACAACAGACTGGTAAAGTTCTCAGAGCCTCCACTTCACACCTGTGGGTGGTAATCCCTTCATCAGAAGGACTTTCCAGAGGTAAATCCCTGGCATGTAAGTGTTCAATTGCTGTGCGTCTCATGCACTTTGGAAATCTCCAGTGTGGAACAGCCTGGTAGGAGGAGGCAGTGGACCCAGGTAAGGGTCACACTAGAATGAGAAACACCCCCTGACCAGTTGCACAATCTTCCTTCAAAGCAGAGCCAGATCAGAGCATCTTCCACTCAGCGGGACAGGCCCTTGCTTCAGAGCTGCATCATGAAATGCAGGTCACAAGGAAAGGGACAGAGAGAAAGAGTCATATGCAGAAAATGAGCAATTCTGTTCCCACCATGACAGTGGGGTGCCCAAATGGAACTATTTTGTAGTCAGAGTGCCAAGTAGGACCACACTAGGAGCAGGAGAGCTTGGGAGAGCAGGGGGAAGAGCGTGCCATCCGTGTAGAGAAGATAATTGAATCCGTGGGAGGTCGACTGGGGCTCATTGCACAGAGAACCGCACAATAGCACATGCCTCGCTCAGAGACAATGCAGCCCTTCGAAGGGAACTGCGAAGGGTAGTGCATTGCTATATTAAGGGCACAGCGTACTCTAAGTGAGACACACTGTTATGCCTTCTCTTCCCAGCTACAGGCTGGAAATAGCCATAAAAGAAATGAAGTATATTTGCCTTGTTAACACAGTTTGTATTACATATTCATAAACCATTTTGTGAAACTGCAAGGGAAAGATTCAATTGTCTTGGAAGCTGATAATGGCCAAACAGCCATACAGAAGGCAGGAAGCATGTTATGGAATTAGCTGCACAATGAATGAAATGCAACGCCTATAATAAACCCATTCAGATATAAATTATGGCAGAGTAGACGCAATGTTTGTTAAGCAATAAAGCTTGCCACCCTGCACGGGAAATTGAATGAGATTTATCATAAAATATGGTGGAGAATGCACTAAGAATCTGGCTCCCCAAACTGGGCTTAATCAAAACCATCTAGAGAGCAGGCTTCCAGGAACAGGAAACCAGGAGAAAATGATAGCAGTGAGTCCAAAGGGCAAGTTGACATTGTGACCCTGAATACCCTGGCTCTCAAGAAATTCCACCGAGGCCATTTGCATTTTTGCAAAGATTTGTTTTGATTTTTCCTTGGAGAATTACCAAAATGTCTTGAGCTCTGGGAATAGAAAATCTGACCAATAATTGGCCTCCTGGTTGGATAGAGAAATAATTCAATTCAAGGACAGGGAACTTGTCCAAATGACACTGGTCTTTGGTTTCCCCTTGGAAATGGCTGGGGTTGGCCCTCAGCAAGGCTAGCAGCTCTCAGGCTGCACTGTTGGATGTTTTGCTGGATGTTTTACTTGCTCAGATAACCTCCTTGAATATTCCATGCAGGTCACTCAGTGAATATGAGGGTAAATTATTTGTTGTCTCTGATAACTGGGAGCTTGAATTTATCTCAGGCTATTTTCTGGGAAAAAAATAAAATGAAACCAAACAAAATAAAATAAGAATTAACTCAGCATGATAGAGACTTTTTGGTATTGTTACTTGAAAATAACTGCAAATATTTTATAGCTTTACAAGTTGAAGTCAATGTTTTTAGTATATTGAGAACAATGAAAAATACTTTAGGAATGTATTACAGTCCCAGAGTTGGATTAAGAGTGTTCAGAAGCCAAAAGGAATTTTCTTCCTGCTAATAACATTACCCTACAATCTAATGAAATAATCTCCCTGAAGCCAAGGTTATAGTATAAGCTGATTTCCCATTTGCTGTTAAAAATAAAACAAACCCATATCCTTCTTGGTCAACTGGTCACTCAATCCATGTACTATTAAACTGTGCTTCAGACAGCAAATTTGTATGACTTAAGGGATAAATCATGAGGTTTTAGAAATGCAGATTGTTATCAGCCTCCAGTGAAGTAAAGAGAACTTGAATTTGGCAATAAACTTCAACAACACTCCTGAAGAAGCTTTTGCAAGCATGTATTTTGATTAATTCAGTGACAGCTGCTTCACTACGTCTACATAGTGCATGTATGTATATGCCAGAGTGTTTGTACACACATATACATATCTATATTTGTTTTTGTTGGTATAAAAGTGTGTGTGATATGGCAATATGTATGTGTATATACACATAAAAGTCCACCTGGAAAGCTAGGCATTACAAAAAGATTGCAAAATACAAATGTATAAGATTGTAAAATATTAACAAAAAAATTTCCCAGTTTCCCCTCATCAAAACAAATTCTGCACAAATCTTTCCCTCAGATGAAATAATTGCCATGTATTTGGAAAGGTAATCATAGCAATAGGCTACAGAAATGAAACACAAAGATGAAAATTGCCCTTTATACCTTACCTAAGAATATAATGCTACCCATTTGCATTTATATGGCTGTTTATTTCTTACTTGCTGCATTGGTCAGTTTTCTTGTTGCTGGAAACAAAATACCCAACACACACAATGTAAAGGAGGAGAGGTTTACTTTGGCTTATGGTTTCAGAGGTTTCAGTCCGTGGTTGGCTGGATTCAAGCTGGGAACATCATGGTGGAGCAAAGCTGCTCAGTTCATGGCAGCTGGCAGCTGAGAAGCAGAGTACAAGGGAATAACAGCAAGGAGCCATCCACCTTCAAAGGCTTTAATGCAGGGACCCACCTCCTCTACCTGGGCCACACCTCCCAAAGCTTATTCATCTCTACTATCTGTGGATTAATCCCCTAGTGAGCGTAGTGTCTCTATGTTCTGCCTGCCTTTCCAAGACTCTCTTAATTCTCTCAAGTTGAGAGTGAAGATTAAGCTGTTACACTTGATATCTTCTCATTTGCTTCTCACAACAATATTTGCAGAGTAGAATTCATTATTGCCATTTTAAAGATTAAAGAATCAAATAAGCTCATGTATAACTTTTAAAACATCCTTTCAGGTACAAGAGGCAGACACCGGAACTAAAAGTGATGGGAGAGAGAGAGAGAGGTTTATTTGTCCTACATAATAAAGAAGTTTGGTGCTAAGACTGTTAAAATAAATTGTGGAACAAATACTCAGCTCCCCCTTCTCTTTCCTCATCACTGTCCTGTATGCTTCCCAGAATTAAAGGGGTGAAGAAGGAGAGGGTGAAGAGCTTTATCTCCAGAGTGTGTTCTTCTATCCCTCCCAAAACAAGGCTTCCCAAAGCCCATCCTGCAGACTTTTCACATATTCTGGTTGCTCAGAGCTTGTTCCTTGGCTACCAGTAGCTGGGAGCTGGTCAGAGAGAGGATACGATGTTTATGGGGCTGGATCACTCAAGCAGCCATACTTGGAAGTGTCCAATATTTGTTTCTTTTACTGGTTAACTGGAGAATAGAGACCCATGGACTCAGCTTTTAAAGCTGGTGTTCTTTTCATTACAACTAACCTTCTAGATTACAATGGCAACATTTCCCTTTCTTTTGACTCAAAATTCTAACTCTCAGTTATACCTCTGTTAAAACAAAGAAATGTCAGAAGCTGAGTAATGTTGTGCATGAATTAAACATAAATCTGAATTTGCCCAATTGGCTCTTTCTAGATAATAGAGATTACATTGAACTTGGTAGGAACTGGACAAACCCACATACTAAAGATTTCCAAGTCTTGGTTTATGAATCTGAGTTAGTTTAATCAATATGGATAATTTAGCGTAATTTCTGAACCATTTGGCTTTTATGGAAAGACTCAGTAAGGCAGCTGTTAGACCTGTGTTTGAGAGCCCTCTGAGCACTAGAGCCTCCACTTCTGGTTGAAAACGTTGATATGTATTATATTCTTCTCTGAAATGAGTATTCTATGGTCCTTACACTAATGCGCAGTAAAGCTTGGCTAACTAGTACAATAGCGATTGCCTAACTAGGGGATGAGCTCTTTCCCTCACCTGAAAAGGGTCAAAATTTGAGCTGAGAGTTTCAGAGTCCGTGAGAAAGAAAAGATGTTATTTCTTTTTAAAAGCCTCTTTCCTATCAACTAACTTCTCTCTTGACTATGGATTTAGCCAGCTGGGTATGAATGCCATTCAATGTCAATGATTTAATGTGGCTACATTTCATAGCTTAGGCTCTTCAGACCACACGTGTGTAAAACAGAAGAAGGAACTGAAAAGATACAACATGCTATGGGTTACATTTGCCTATAAGGCAGCATTTGCTTCCAAGATAATGTTAAGAGAAATGTAGGAAGCAAATTGATGTTTTATTCTTAAGTCATCAACACCCAGTCCAAAGCACAGGGACTCTGTTCCGTCAAGCCCAGAAATATATCCAAAGTTCCAGTTATCTATTGCTGTAAAATCAGCCATCCCAAAATTTAGTGATTTAAATCAACAACCACTCACTGGCTTAGGTTTCTGCAATTTTAGCAGGATTGTGTGGGTGTTGCTTGGTTTTGTACCAGGTCACATTGTTGTCATGTGACTCCTTCATCTGGGCAGTCCACTAGGGGGATGAGAATAATGGGAGATGGCTGACTTCTCTGTCTATAGATGGTCTCTCCTTCAGGAGGCTAGTCTGATGTATCCAAAGAAATTAATGGTAGAAACTTCCAGGACTCTTGGGAACTACTTTCCAGAACCCACATGCCACTCTGCCACGTTGCACTCATTGGTCATAGTAAGACACAAGCTGGCCCAGAGTTCAAGAATTAGGAAACACAATCCAGCTCTTTCTGTAAACCATAGCATAGCGATGGTGGTATTTGCAGGCAACCTGTATATCCTGTATATTTTTTCTCTCCACCCTCAAGACTTTATACCTGTCCTTCAGGAATCACCTTTGCTGTGCTGAGAACCTGTACATTTAGCACATAGAGCACGTTAGTACAACGTAGAAGTAGAGCTTCAGAGTAAGAGAGGTAGAGTTGGGTTTCTGGATTGTCAAGTCTTGGACATCTCCACAGGCTGTGGGGTATTTTACAGAGCAGATCCATCTAACCCATGGTGGGCAGTGTTTGGCACCTGGATGTGGCTTAATGACCTTGACTGTCCCTGCCTTCTCCTCTTTCCTGTGAGTGTCTGAGGGTGAGACCCTGCCCTTTCTTTTTTTTTTTTTTTTCTGGCACCGGGGATTGAACTCACAACCTTGCACCTGACAGACAGCTGCTTAAGCCGCTGAGCCAAACTCCTGGCCCTGACCCTGCCCTTTCACTGTAGTCCTGTAAAGACGGAAATGCTGCAGACGCTCCACAAATGTGTAATAAGTGGATGAATGATTAACTGGAGCTATCATCTCCAGTTATGTCCAACTGATTTTATTTTCAAAAGATGTCAAGCTGAGGTAATGTACATGTGTGCCAGGGGTGCAGTCTCGAGCTGATGCATCAGCTCCTGAAAGGAGGACAAGATGTATCACTGGGAGCAAGGAGCAAGAAGAAAGGCTTGGGTGGAAGTAAGTGTGGTGGGTTCAAGAGAACCTGAAGCTCTATGTGCTGGACCTTGACGAGCCAAGGACAGGAAGGTTTGGCAAGGGTCAAATGATGTGGTACCTTTAATTGACATTTTACCCTATGACAATGGAGCTCACTGAAGGAGTTCAAGTGTAAAAGTTGAAAACAATTTTCCTTTCCTTGAATTTCATTCTTGGAAGATGATGAAGAAGAAGAAGAAGATGATGATGATGACGACGATGATGATGATGGTTTGCTAACAGCCACCCAATACATCCTTCCACATGGAAGCTGAGCGATCCTGTTTGTCTGAACACACCCAGTGGAGGTCTATTGGTGGGAAAAGGTCCTCTTCTACCAGTATTGGAAATATATCAATATCCTGGAGAAAGATCCAGATCTTCCAGATTCCTTCTGCAGAAGGAATGAGACGGTGATGATGCATGACAGTGCTGCCCATTTGTTTCTCTCTGACCACGTGCCAGTCACTAGGTGCTTTACAAACATCATCACATTCAGTTCTCACAGAAACCCAAAAGGCCATTGCCATTGGCATCTTGATTTTACCAATGAGCACTGGAATGGGGTGAAGTGTCTGCCAGGGCGGTCCAGGTGGGGATTTCAGTCCAATGCCCAGACCTCCTCTCTCCAGTGAGTACAAAATTCCCTTCATCTGCACTTCCTCCCGAGAAGCCTCCCCAGACAGCTCGGAGAGATGGGGAATGAGACTTGACTATCAGTTACAAGATGTTCTCCAGAACTTGCGGAAATCACGGGGTGGGAGGGCGGCACTGGCTTTCCAACAATACTCCTAATGAGCAATTTAGCGAGGAGCAGTGCACATGTGTGTGCGGGGGGGCCCACCGCACAGTCTGCCTTTGGCACATTTATATCATTGTTCGGTGTCTGCATGCAACTTGAGATTTCCAAAATGCTACCCGAGGAAGTGGATGAATGGTGTTTCTCCAATTTTGTAGATTTGCGGCTGAGGCAAGCTAAATGTTGGCCTCAACTCACACAGCAAGATGATGAACGCTTGAGAGGACCCAATGGAAAAGCTGTGCCCTATGCCCTTCTATAGAACTAGTAAGGTATTTACCCTCCAGGAAAGATTTGCCGGGTCACACATACTCCATCAGTTACTTCCTGCATGTCTCAATAAACATAAATACCTAGGAGGTCTCGGCACTCTATTAGGTGAGGTGTGGGAGGTGGATAAGATGTAGGTGCAGCCCTCAGAAAACTGCCTATGGTTTCCACTTGGTCATCTGCCCTCCTACAGCTCAACATGCCTTGACCCGACCTAACCCATGGTGGAGCGGGTGCAGAATCTCTTGGAGACCACATGGGTTCAAGCCCCAGCTCTGCACTTCTACACCTATAAAGAGGAGGCACTGGTATTTCCTAAGAATACATAAAGCAAAACATTATTATGCAGCTAAAATGATAATGTTAAATAAATGATTTTTTTGATGGTAAAATGATCAAAATCTGGAGTGTTTGTTAAAAATACAGCTTCTTAGTCTCCCTACTTGTGAAATTCTGCTTCAGTAGCTTTGGGGTCCAGAACTTTGTGTTGTTGTTACCAATATTCCAGGTGATGATTTTCATCAGGATAAATGGGGAAATGCAGATATAATACATGTGAAGCAACGGTTCCTAACGTGGGCTGCACGCTGCAGTTAGCTGGGAGCTATGGATGTCCCACCTGCACCCAGGAGATTCTGTTTTAATAGGCTGGGGTGCAGACTGTGATGCCCAAGGTCCTCCATGTGTTGGTAATACAGAGCCAAAGTGGAGAGTTCGTCACATAAAGCATTTAACACAGGGCCCAGAACAAAATAAGGTGCCATAAATTTATCATTGTCATCACCACTGCCATCATCATTCTGCTCCTTATTCCACAAGGCGGGAGACACACAATTAGAAGGAAAATTAAGACAGCCAACTCAAGTTTAAGAAATATAACATTAGTGTCTTGAGCTATAACCATTCATCGTGACATCGAGATTCTCCCTATCTCCTACATTTAAACATTTTTATCTTTCTTCTTTTTGGCCATCTGCTAGCATGAGCAAAATCAAGACTTTTGTTTTCCTTTTATTATAGTCTCCCAAAGATTTACTCTATGCCTTTTGCATACAGTAGGCACTGCGTAATTATTTACCTGATAAATAAGACTGATCCATTTGTGAAGGAATAAGTATGACAGGGAATGGTGAAGAAGGAGACAATTTCAGATTGTTGGAGAATTTGTTAGTTAACACTTGGAGAGTGGCTCGAATTGGTATCAAGTGGGCCTGAGTGAGGGCATTTCTGGTGGGAGAAATGGCTTGCGTGGATTCAGAAGAGGTACTGTTAACAAGGTGCAGAGGGAAAGAAACACGGGTGTGGGTGGCATGCTGGATGCAGGAAATATCCTGAAGAGGGCTAAGCCAAGAAAGCACATGGAAGAGGATGTGAGAGAGTTAATTGCAAGAGCTCCAGCGTCCAGGTAAGGAGACGGAGGCACTGGCTCGTGGTGCGCCATGGTTGAGTGGAATTTAAACTCCAAGCTGCTACCCCTTACTGTTTCCTGCTATCTTGGACAGCAGGGAAACAGTGGAGACATTTGTAAGCAGATGCATGACAGCCTCAGCCAGGCTGTGTAGAAAAATCATCTTGGTGTGGGGAGGAGGGTATGGAGGGTTAAAAGCAGACCTCACGAGAAGGGTTCGTGCCATCGATTTTTCTTTCTACATAGGGTGAGAACCGTGTGTGCTTACCAAGACAAATAACACCAGTCCTGAGGACAGTGCACAAATAACATAAGAACGCACCATGCCCTCTAGTCCCTAGACAAAGTCAGGCCAGGAATTTGCATTAGATGTTTTGGAAGCCAAGGCACAGAAGGGCACACGAATCACAGGGGTCATAAAAGGAAGACAGAACAGTCACTCAAGGGATGTCCAGCCCTTGTGATTACTCTCATCAGAAAGCAAAGTCCCTCTATGGGCTGAAAGCTGAGAAGCCTTTGCAGAATTCCAATCTCCATGGTAAGAACTGCACAGTTTCTGGTCTTCCTTTCTGAATCGTTAACAAAGGCCGTCTCACCAATGTGCAATGGTTCACCTTCACCTGAGGCACCCACTTCAGAATGCGACACTCAGACTTACTCTTCTAAAGTGTTTGCTTGTGTTGTTATATGCCATATAATATATACTATTATACTGTTGTATATTATTATGTGTAATAATTTGAATTAATTATAAAGCTCTTATTTTTGCTTCCCCACAGTAATAGTTGTCATTTTAAAGTCAGCGAAGTAATTGGCTTCTATTGTATTTCATTTTAGTTCTGGTGATAGAAATATGAGGCTAGGCTTTTAAGTTTGTATAGTGTAACTTCTTGCAGTCGTACCTTAAGCATTTATAAAGGAATGTCAATAGCCACTGTAGTATATTGATAGGAACCTTGCTAACGATATATTAAACAGGATGGTGGCATCTCTGCCTTGCTCCTGTGAAGGCTTTATTCAGCTTTAAAGATCCTTTGCACCCTGTTTGTTCAGAACCATGGGTTCTCATGGCTAAAGTTTCCTAAAACTTATCCAACCATGAATCACTTTCTCCCCTTTCCCACCAATTTCCAGATACAAGAAGTTGTAAACACAGCTTCTCACATTTCAAATGTCACCATCACCATCGTGGCAGAGGGTGACATCAGAGGGGCAAAAGGGAAGGGGAAGAATGATAAGTGAATAGCAGTTAAGTATCTTCTCTGTTTTAGGAACTTCATATGTCACCTATTTGAAAAGAAATACTCAGTGTCATGCATTCACCTCCCATTCTAAGGAAAAAGGAGTGGAGGGTTATAGAAGCCAAACCACATATCCAGGTTTGCACAGGTAATGTCAGAGAAAATGCCACCTCAAATCTGACTTCAACACACCAATTCTTTCCATGGTCCAACATATTTTTGAGGATAAACATGGACACACAGGGGCAGCAGTTTTTGATTCCAGGTCAAATGATGTCTATGCCCTCCATTCTGTCCTGTGAAATGACTGAATTAAGCTGTAAAGCTCAATCTAATGCTTGGAAAAGCTGTGTTGGCTCTGAAAGCCAATGGTGGCAAGTGGGTTGAGGAAGAAGAGCAGAGTTCCCAGTTCCCTTGAACCTCTGGTGAATCTGCCACTCTTTTTTTTTTTCTTCCTTTATCTCATGACTGGACTCAAGGGAGCTCAAAACACAAAAGTGAACATCACTGAACACAGACAGTGTCAGGTGAAATCCCTCAGCTCTGGCGTGAGGAGCAGCAAACGACCTCCCCGTGTTCTGAGACAGTAGGGTGATCACCAGTCTTGAAAATTAGACATTGTCCAATTTTAAAATGCTTGCTCTGTGAAAGACACTTCCAAAGGAATGAAAAGATAAACTGTAGGAGAAAATATTTACTAACCACTTATACAAAAGACTTATACCTGGAATGTATAAAGGACTTTCAAAACAGGAAGAAAGCAAATAAAATAAAAAATAAGCAAGAAAAACCTTGAACAGATAATTCATCAAAGAGACTATACTGACAATACCTTAGCATGTAAAGAGATATTCAATAATTAATGTTAGGAAAATGCAAATTAAAACCAGGATGAGATACCAGTATGCTCTGTTAAAGTAGCAAATAAAAAGATAAATAAATACTGAGGATGACAAGTGATGGTGAGAATGTGGAGCCACTGGGGCTGTTGAATGTTGTTGGTAAGAATCTAAAATAAAACAACCATCCTGGGAACATATTTGATAGTTTCTCATGAAGCCAAAGACACGCTTATCTGTAATCTGGTGTTTTCATTTCTGCATGTTCATCCTAAAGAAATGAAGACCAGCGTTCACAAAACCCCACACATGAGCAGCTAGAACAGCTCTACTCATAGTTGCTAGAAATGAGAAAAGCAAGCCAAATGCCCCTCCACGGATGAATGAATAAAGAGTGCGGTGTATCCACCACCGCAAGAGCTGCAGCAAGAAAAAGGAACAAACCATTGAGGCACACAACAACTTGGATGAATCTAAAAGATATTGCATGGAGGAAAAGAAACCAATCTCAAAGTTTATATTCTATTGCATTAAAAAAACAATAATGACTGAGAATAAGCCAATGATTGCCAAATATTAAAGGCGGTTGGGTGGCTACGAAGGAATAGCACAAGGGTTTCTTATTTTGGTATGTGTGGGTGTGGGAGCTGTTCTGTTTTTGTATTGTGATAGTAGTTACACAAGACCAAGCACGTGTTAAAATTTACAGAACTATACTCCCCCTGCCAATTTTACTGTAGTTGAATTTTTCGAAAGTCTAAAAACAAATGCAGCACTCATTTAGGCTTAAATTTTTGTTTTCAAATACAAATGTTTCCTCTCTTTATTCTCATTGCAATCATCACCATCACCATCATCCACGTAAAGTCTCTGTAGCACATTGACTAACTCTGCCAATCCCTCTCATCCCCCTCTCTGAAACTCTTATTTGTTCTTCCAAGATAAGAGAAGCTTGTACAATTTGGGATTCTGTTCCCACAAAAGCATAACTTTTTAGTTATAAAATAAGCAAACAAAGGGAAGCACCGCAAGCATCTGAGTACGTTGAAAGGCGTGGCCTGAGGCGAGTGACTGTGTCATCGTGATGACACCAGCACTGCACTTGCTATTTTCTATGATGCCCTCTGTGCTCACGCGCACTCCAACGCTGATAGTGTTAGGTACACTATTCACTTCGCAAGACTTTTTCATTCTTTTTAAACCTTTCCATCTCAAGCCTCCTGCATTAATCATGGACAATCACAAAATCCATCTCAGGCCAGATGTCAGGTACAGACACACAGACGATGCACAATCGCAGCAGAAACAGTCACCCCCTTCCCATCTGCTGGCCTGTCATGCTTTTTCTTTGCCTCTGTATTCTCTCTGCTGTCTTTCGTCCTGTGCTTTCAACTAGATGCACTGAGCTCCCATACTTCTGATTTTGACCTTCAGCTCCATTCCTGAGGTTTAGATCATCTCTCCTATTTTAGCATGATGTCCTTCCAAACCAAACTGATAACGGCATCTCTGTTGGGGACCCCTGGCAACTCCCCTATTAGTCAACTAATCGTTCCATGGACACATCATTTGCTCATAGAAAGCAAAGCCTTAGGCACTGTCAATCACTTTGTTCCTGTCTTGCCTGTCTGCATTCTGTACTTTTTCCTCTTAGGCCAATTGCAGATGGTATCTCTGTTGCCACTAACTCAACCATATTTTAATCACATTAGTTAGTCCAACTGTCAAGCAGCAGACAATAGATGAGTAGTCTGAATGGTAGAGCTGAGATGGTTATCTCATTACCCAGTGGGTGTAATGGCTCAGGAATCGGAACTGGATCCAATTGATAATCTGGGATCCAACCCATAGAGTAGAAATTGACCTAGGGCAGGCAGTTTGAACTTCTGGGGAGCACCAGGATTTATTCTTCCTTTGCAGCATCATATTTTCTTAAGAACACAAGAGTGTCTTCATGAGCATTTAGTATGACTTGTGTCTTGATTTTCAGGAATCTTCTTTGATGAGCACTGTCAGCTAACAGCAATCATCACCTCCACAGATATGATGATAATGTGCCATGGAAGTAAGTCTTCTCCACCCCGATTCCTATGATATTCATTATCTTGCTTTTAATAATAAAACAACCACAAGAGGCCACCTTTATGGATGGATCTATGAAGAAATAAGGTTCCTTTACGCATTAACTCCCACAAAAGGTGATGCCCTCCCTGCGTGTCCCTTCATGGGTTTCTTAGACAAGGACAAGGATTTCAAACAGTCAATAGTTGATGGCAAGTTTTGTTAAATGAATAAAAGATCTTAAAAGCAAATGACAGCTACTGGGCATATAACTATAGGCAAAGGGTAAGGGAGATTTGATCCTTATTTTTCTTTGAACAGGCGGGATAAGTTAGCAGTACCAGCCCACTGCCTGGGCACCAGCCAGGCCCCCTGGCCTTCAGAGTCTGCCTGAACTACTTCAAACAGCCTTCATGCTACCCAAAGGCAGGAGGAAACTCTCTGAAGCAGCAGATCACAACTGACAGTCTTCAGATACACTCTGCTCTCAGATAACACTGGTGAAAGCAGAAAGCTTTTGAACAAATATGTGTAAAGTGTCAGGCAGTGTGATATGCTTTCTCCTTATGTGATTGAAAAAAAAAAATTCCAGAGCAATTCTGTAAAATTCATGATTGTATTTCTGTTTTCTAGGTGGGAAAACTAAGGTTTAGAGTTAGGGCTACCACAGGCCCAAAAGTGACTTTGCTCTACTGAGACCCCTGGGAGACACAGTTCCATGACTTGGTAAAGAGAACACAAGTGTAGGGTTTCAACCTTTACTTGGTCTGTAATCTGGAGAACATTTTTTGCGGTCAGCAACTTACACAACTATGCATGAAGACCCTGCTCAAAAAAATCAAGAATCTTACCCAAGGTCATGAATTGTAAACCAAAGTTTAATTGACTGAATTTTATTCCTATTTTGGGAAACTACCCACTGTTTAGTGAGTAAAATCATAATAACAATATTCAGTGGTGTGGACTTTTGAAAGTTTCAAAGATTGGGTATGAAAAAAATATATACAGTTGATTTCTCCAAATTCAGCTCCAGTTTCTCCAGACTGAGCACCTCTTTATTTTTGCATTTTGTGGTTGGTTTTAAGTTCAATATAATCAAACCCATGTCCACCTCTCCCCATCTCCCAACTTCAAGAGCCAAGTTGCACAATACTCTTGCTTTGTGTCATAGAAAAGACCCTGAAATATTAGCAGTGGAATCAGTGAAAGCCCCAACAGCATTAGAAGAATTCAAAGACACTGATTTTCTTTCAGTAGCTCAAATAGCCAACGCCTTCCAAAAATATCTGCAGCTTTGTTTAATGTAGATTTATAACTTGATTCCTAATAAAGCTTTATTTTCCCCAAGTTGTGGTGTTTAAAATTCACATGATGTAATGCTGTTAGCTAATGTTGCAATTTATTTCTATTTAGGGGATTATAGAGGGGAAACATAGAAGAATAGCTTGATGGGAGTGATTCAGAATGATATTAAGTGTTAATGAAAGTACAATAAACTAATAATGAGCTGAATTTCCTAACCCAGGTTGGAGGGAAAATTTCCTTAATCCTGCATCCCTTCTCATTGATTTTTAACATTGCATCCCCTCTGAACATCCCTTTTCTTCTGCATCATTTAGTTTTGGGTCCATAATGAATTCCTTGTGCCTTTAGGAGTTGTGAGCAAGTTGTGTGTATAGCCAGATGGGACACAATGTATCTGCTGTATTAATAAATGGACAAGTTGCTAGCACAGGTATGCAGACTTTCTGGTATAAGACGCACTTAAGGGAAATGAACCCCGCAGGAACTTGGCTATGTATGCACGGAAAGTCATGGAGTGCAACGTTCATGGCAGCCACTATTTTCATAGCCTGAGTCTGAAGACTGCAGGAGAGCCCATCAGCAGTAGCAAGTGCTCTGGAGGGCCGTGCATGTATTTGAGGTTTAGTGAGTCTTGCCTCTTTTCCTCAACTAGTTTCATCGGATTCTGAACCTATGGCTACACCCACTTCTCAGTCCCTGCATCTCTTAAAGGTGTGGCCACATGCATGGTTTGTGATGATTAAAAGTCACCCTTTCTTTCTAAGTCCTTGACCCAGTGGTTGAGCTGCTGGGACCAACTCTGACAGTATGCAAAAGAGCAGAGATTCGATTTTCCCACTCCAAGCCTCTTGGAATACAAGGAAGCGGGAACGTGGCATCTTGCTCTGGGTCTACTGTTTTCAATGACAAGATGCAAATGAAGCTCTTGGCCCAAGGGAGCCATTTGATTTCATATTGAGTATTGCTTTACTAGTTTTTAAGCAAAAGGGGTGTTTCTATAGAAAGTATCCCACTTCTTGACATTTTCTCAAAAGTTGAAATGAATACTTATCTGTTTCCTATCCTCCATGATCCCCTAATGTTTCCAGAAAACATTCTTTAATAAGCTATTTCAAGGCCAACATTTTTTTTTCCTGCTTCTTTTAAGTTAGGGACTGGCAAACTAAACTCTGTGGGTCAAATATGATTGCTACAACCTGTTTCTGTAAATAAAGTTTTATTGGAACCCAGTGTGCGTTTTTTTTAGATATTGTGAACGGTTGTTTTTACACCTAATAGCAGTGGAGTTGTTGCATGGGGTCCTGAAAAATTTACTCTTTTGTCTCTTCCAGAAAGCGTTTGCTGTCCCTTTCTTGTCTCATTTTCCAGGTCTCTACCAGAGAGGATTGCACCAGCTTAACTGGGTCAGTGACTTCTCTCCTGCTGCCAGCTCTCGCTACCCATGGTTCATGCGTGTTTGATTATTCTTTAAAAGTGCAGATCAAACTCCCTTGCCAAGTGGAAGCCTGGTTTTTCAACACAGACGGTATCCCCTTTTAACCTACAGACTTGGTTCCTGCACTTCTCAAGTGACAAGTGATATGTCCCTGTAATTGTTCAAAGATCTGTTACCCCTGCTCAGTTCAAAAATTGCTGGGCACACAGTGGGGCTGAGTTGTGTGTTTGCTGTGTTGAAACACCAGTCAGGGGCATGTATCTACCCATCCTTATCTGATCTCCTCACTCTGACACAACCAGGAGGACTGCCCATCCCAGTCTGCCTATCTAATCAGGGTGACAAACCACTACAGTTTACCTAAGTAACTAGGGAGACTAACGAAGGCAACTAAACATCCTGGTTTGCCTATGATTGAAGGATTTCCTGGGGCCTGAGAATTCAGTGGCAACAACAATGCAAAACTGAGCAGACGAGAATGAGGTGGTCTTCCTAAATATAACCTTCCCCTGGTCATCACCCAGTGAGTTAGAGTTCTTAGTCAGTCCCCCAGCACCTCCATGGACTAGCTGAATCTTCAGAGGATATATATCTTGACAGCTTCCCTCACCTAGTTATTTTGAGCCACAACAATTAAGGACCTCAAAAGCCAATTATGAAGAAAGGGGTCTCTCTCCTACCTCTCCATACCCAAACTCATTTACCCTCTTTGCTTATTTTCCTTTATAACTGGAACCAAAAGCAAAATAATCATCATGTTTCAGATGCAAAGAGATAAGAGAAAACAAATACAAGGCAGCATCTGAATTACCTGGGACATCCATTGGGATTTCATAAACAGGAAGTTCCAGACAAGCTGTGAACAGTGAGGCAGACGAGGCTGGGCCTTCCACACAGGAAGCAGTTGACAGGACGTAGAGAGTCAGGAATTCTCCTCTGCTGGATGTGGGTTATGGGGCTGGGCTGGTTTGACATGGCCACTTTGTGTAGGGTTGGTGTCCTTATTTTGTGATAGACCAATGTGCAGCTCCTTTCTGATTTGCTCCCAGTATGATCCTGGGCAAACCACTTGAGTTTTGGGTATCAACTCCATACAGCTGACTCAAGGTGAGAGGAACAAATATTGGAAAATGTATTGGATGACAAGAAGTGGAGCTGATTTCCTGGAGTCTTGTGTAAGATAGATCCTGTTACAACTATCGGGGATATGGAATTAGTGCCTTCCTTACAGTAAACCAGGTAAAGTAATGCTGCTTGGATTAAAAAACTCCAGAATTAGTTGAATTAAGATGATATTAAACACAGTGAGTTTTACTTTTTTTTCTTTTTTTTTTGGGCTGCATAGGTGACCTCGGTATGTTAGCAGCACACAGGATTACCACTGATGGGTCATCTTTTCTCAGGAAGTGATGGTGAAGTAGAGATGAGAACAGTTAGTCTGAGGAGTAGCCAGTAGAAAACCCAAACTATCTCCTCTCCCACTGCACAGGACCTCTTTCTACATGAAAACCAAACTTGGCTTGATGAGGCCACATGGGGTTAAGGAAGGAGCTAGGGGAAAGATAGTATTGGATTCAGTGCCTTTGGAGGTCTTGTGGTCCTTTTTTACCCTCTTGCCCTTTGGTTCCCTTGGGAAGAGATCATTGTTCAAGTGAGTTCTGGATGATGTCTAAGTTCCTGTTCCACTTGACTCAGCCTGCAGAAGTCAATTTTTTCTCATTAGGTCCTTAAGAAGCAATGAAAACCACCCACAGGAGGTTGATCAATGTAGCTGTGTGGAAGACAAGACGACTTGTTCTGAGATTGGGCAGTTTCACTGTGAGTAGCTGGGTTTTCAAATGTATCACTCCCTTTTCCACACAATAGCCAAACCCCTGAAGTTCTCTTTGAAGTCATAATTAGATGGCAGTGACACCATTATGATGGCTTTCACTATTCTCTAGCATGCATCCTCATCCATTTTTGGAGGTATCTAGGGACTTGTCTGCAAGGTCAAGAATATGTGTGTTTGGACAATCTAAAGGGCAGATGGTAGGTTTCTCTTGGGTCCTGAATGAGGAGGTTATTTTTGGTCAGAGACAACAGAGTATGGGAATGAGACAGTATGGCTCAGCAGGGGACCCCCATTAACTCATGTGAAAGTCCTTTGCTTAAATGTCTCAAATCTCTGGTGGATGCAGGGCTGTCTTCAGAGCGGTATGTATGACCTAGGCTCAGTGCTCTGCGTTGCCATCTTGAAATTCTAAGTTTTGACAAGGGGCCCTGCACTTTTATTTTGCCCTAGGCACCACACACTAAGTAGCTGGCCTTCGATGGAGGGCAAAATTAATTCATTTCAAACTTGGTATTTCTGGATAATTTGTTCATAAAGGGAATGAAGAGTAAATATGCTGATGGGGAAAGATTAGCATTAACATCTCAGCAGTTCATTCAATATTTCTTTATTTACTAAAGTCTCTCTGAACATCTGCTGTGAACCAGACATTTTGTTAAGCACTGAAAAGATAAAACTCCCCCACTTGCAGACACGTGGCTTTGTCTTTTGTACCAGCTGTGTAAATTTCAACTTATTTAGTTGGTCTTCCCTTTCCATATCCATACAATGGGGAGATTGGGGTCTAGCTCGTATACTCCTCAAATGAATCAAATAAGAATCTAGACAAAAAGTGTGTAGCTTGTGGTTTAGCATCTTGCAAATGTCCATGGCCCATATTCTCCTACTTTCATCATCTTCATCTTTATTATTATATGATCATGTATGGAAGATAGCTTTATAAAACATAGTAGGAACTTCTAACGCTACCCAGGATAAAGGAGATTGTATAGGGTAGGTAAGTATACTGCCTTGGAATTGGATCCTGAAGAATGATGAGATGTTAGCTAGCTGTGTCTTATGTATGTAAATATCCAAGTTAGCTTTTTAATGTTTTAGAGCATTTTCCCACAGTGGTCTAACTATGTCTCTAGGTCATGGGACATTGGAGATGCTGGGATGTTTCCCTAGTAGCAATCAGAGAAACCTAAAACTCCATGATGTCCTCTAGTTATGATTGAAAGTGGGGAATGCTGGGAATCACTAGAATCCACTGGTCAATTCCCCTGGATCTAGATCACAATCTTGACCATTGCAAAATTTAGAACAACCTATGTAGGATCTATTCTGCAGGAAGAGACTAGATGTTGGCTGCCGGCCTTTTATTTTGTGACTCTCATTAGCATGTGGTGGCCGAGTGCCTGCATGCTTGGCACTGAGAAGTGTGTATGGGAAGAGAGTGCGCAAAGGAGGAGTGCCAGAAACCCCACAGTGCTGGGAGGTTCTGTGAGGCTCCTTAGCTGGCTGGCTCAGGCTTGCAGCCCACCACTCACCTCTTGGATGTTAGCGCTGTATAAAGGATAATGCACCCTAACCCTATCTGAGGGGTGAATCTTGGTGCTCACTGACACTCCAGTTTGTCTTTTGCTTTAGCGGGGTCTCATGAGAAAAATCTGAGAGCCACATGCTCCCTTGGAGTGGGAGGCAAGAGGCAAAGGGTGTGATGAAACCAATGCAAATGAGGATGTTGGGGCGAAATCAGATGCTGAGCTCAGAGCAGCACTCCTCTGAGAATGATGGTGGCCTTGCCTTTTATTCCTCCCTTTCCCTGTCTTCCTTCCTTCTTTCCATTCACCCAGATGTACTGAGTACCTCGGCGTGCCTGCCGTGGTTTTGCAAGTGTTAGCAAGGGCTAGGCCGGGCTACATCTCCCAGATTCCCCCTCCCTGCATGTTTATGGATAGGATGGGCCACAGGGGAGACCCTCAGGCTATGTGGAGGGTGACAGGCAAGCGTCAGCCACTGCAGCTCACGCGCGTCCCCGCGATCTGCCTGCCAACTCACTGTGTTGGCGTGAAACAGCATCTGGGCTGCCGTTGCTTCATCTCCTCCAATTTTCCTTCAGCCTCTTTATTTCCTGAGCCAGGAATTTGTTTAGCTTTCAGACGCAGAGCCTGGGCTCTGCAGTAGAGTTTGGCACTGTATGACAATGGGTTGTAGTCCATCCCCGTGGTGACCCAGCTCGTCCTTGGAGAGTCTGCCTTTAGTCTCCCGCACTTCCATCCATTTTCATTTCTAGTTCACCTATCCTGTGGACTTGAAGCTTTGGCGTTCAACCTGGAGACAACAGCACTGTACAGATGGCTTAGCCAGTTCTTACAGTTGTGCAAGGCTAGTTCTCTGTAGCAAACTCTTTACTGTGTGTGTGTGCATTTAAATTCTCTCTCTCTCTTTCTCTCTCTCTCTCTCTCTCTTCTCTCCATTTCCATCTCTGCCTGAATGTATCCACCCTAGTGATCCTCCTTCTCTGGTTGAAATCTGACTGGTAATGTCACATACAGCTTAGGCACATGAGGAACCCCAGTGAATGAGAATGGTGAATGTCTTTATCTTATGAAACAGTCTTATGAGAAGGTAAACCAGGGAGAGAAACAATGGAAAGAAGACAAATAATTACCTATGATAATGTCATATCACTGTAAGAGTTATTGTGATGATTAATCTTTACTGTCAACTTGATTAGGCTGAGAAATTAGTAAAGTACACTTCTGTGTATGTCTAGGTGGGTCATGGAAGTGTGCCCTTGGAGACTATATCTGGTCCTTGGTCCCTTCTTCTTGGTGTTTTTCCTCTGTGTTTTGCTTTCTGGTCACCATAAACTGAGGAACTGTGCTCTACTCTACCCTTCTACCATGCTGTTCCTGCCTTAGAGCAAGCAAACCATGGACTGAAACCTCAGGAACCATGATATAAAATAAACCTTTTTTCCTTAAAAATGTGGGTGGGGTAGCAGGTATTTTGTCCCCATGTTAGGAAAACAGATAAACATAGCTACAAATAACAAGACGAAGTATAAATATTATCACTTAGCCTTTAATATATACAGGGCTATGTGGGTGTGTTTCACATAAGACTGAGTCATGAGGGTTTCTATGATGACAGTTTGAACTGACCTTTGAAAAAGAGGGAGGAATCAGTCATGTGGTGGTCCGGTGAGTGTCTTTCCAAGCACAGGAGACAGTGACAGCAGAAACCTGGAAGAGAGGATGAACCACCTGGAGAGTGGCTGAAGAGTGAGCCATGACAACTCTGCTATTGATTGATACTGCTGGTGGCTTTTCTATGTCCCAGTACTGAATTCTGTAGTTGCTATGGATTGTTTCATTTCATCTTTCAAAGATCTTTGCTTGCTATTATCTATTTTACAGTGCAGGAAACTGAGGCACAGAGAGGTCAACTATCTCAGGCAGGATCATAGAACCTGTGCATGTTGAAGCCAACATGTGAAGCCAAGCATTCTAGTTGAGGAACCCTGGCCCTAACCGTTCTACAACACTGCCTCCTTGTCTTGTAGAACTTGCCCTATTTATCATGTGCTTTGGCAAGTTTCAGGATGGGCCACAGTCTTATGTCACAAGACTTAGAATTCTTAGTGTGCCTCTCAAGAAACAAGAGACTTCAGAGTCTCATGCAGACTCTGAGGTAGGAATCTGCCGTTTTCTGCTGGAAGTTAGCTCTCTTTGCTGCAGTGAGGTCAGAAGGTCACAGACCGTGGGTGACAACCCCAAAATTGGTGTTCCTGCCCCAGCACACCTTTGTGGAGCCTCCAGGAGGATCACACAGAGTCAAGACCTGCCTCCAAGTCACCAGCTCCTTTCTCTGGGTGTAGACTTGAAAGCGCCTATTGGGGTCTCCTTTGGTCATGACACTGAGTTTCCTCCTCAAGCACAGGGACCCAACAACTCCCCCTTAAACATCACTGCAGTGAATGAATGGAAACGGGGTGCAGCCCACTCGTGAAGATCCAGCCCTGAAATTCAGACCTCAGCTATCAAGAGACCTCCTCCTGCTTTAGGAGCTCATCTTCAGATCAGTGGATCCTTTAAGGCAGCAGCTTTGAGCTGATCCCCTGGCCCCTGCTCCTGAAATGGGGCAACAAGAGTGACTGCTTTGGTGCAGACTAGATTGTCACTGAGGATTGTAAAGGTCACACTCCCTAATGAGAGACAATGCGGAGACCAGCTCCTCCAAGATCCAGAAAGCCAGCCTTGTTGGTAATACCCTTGTAAAAGACTGATAAATAAATAAGCAAACCATCCAGCTTGTCTTCCCCTCTGCCACGAGATGAAACAGCTAGCAAACTCAATCCCATGGCCAGTTCTGCTTTCTGTGGCCTTGTGACATTTGAAAAAGGGAACTTTTGTTGAATGTTTCTCTGCAAGGGACTGGCAGCAAAAGACTCGAGCTTGGTCTGAATGTTTCATGCTGGTGGGTAAAAATACTTTGGGAAAAAATTTATTTTTTATTATTATTTTTTTTATTTTGAGGTCTCATCTTTAACTTTCCTATGGGTCTTTGACAAAAACCTCGGGGAATTCTATAGAGTGCGTGTTGTCAGTATTTTAATCAGCTTCAGCTGTCAAAACTCTTGTAACCCGCCTCTTCTATTTAAAATGTGTCTTCTAGGCATAAAATAATTAAAGGTGCAGGGCCATACAGTAGGCTCAGAGCCACTACAATGTGACAAAACCCTATGGATAAAAGGTATTATTTCAGGAAGTTTTAAATATAAATTTTGTTTTGTCAGAAGGCTGCAGGGCACACATTTTCTATACTGTCAGGCTTGATAGTAACAATATTTATATTTCAAATAAAAAGATTAAATTGCAGTCTTACGTGTTTCTGGTTTTCGTCATTTTTTTTTTTTTTACTAGTTTATCATAGTGCTGTATCTCAGTATGTCTTCAGACTTTTCTTTTCGGCTGACAATACTTTTATTTTATTGAAATTTTATGTCTTTTACTGTCAATCTCAGGGTTGAAATAATGAAAGCAGACATCTCAGTCACTTGGGTTTGGTTGTTTTACAAACAAATATCTTGCTTTGCACCTTGTTGAAGATCTTGCAAAAGAAATGCAAAACGAGGAGACCAAGCCAAAAAAATAAACACCGCAGCGTAGCGTATTTAGCACGGTGTCTGAGATAGCTTTGAGTTTCTCACGTGGAGCTGCGCGCGTGCTTTGTCATCTCTGTGCAGGGAAACAAACCTGGCCCGGGACTTTTCTTGCAAGGGCTGTGTGGCTGCTTTGTGTCACACTCGGTTAGCTGCCGAGTCACTGTGGTCTCCGAAGAGGGGAGTTCTGAGCTGATGTGTTCCTGGGATTCTGAGCCGGCTCGGTGTTGACCTTTCAGTGTCACCCTTGACAGAGCAGTTTGGGGCAACATGAAGCTGACTGTCTGGTGTACCTGTTGGGGCGCAACTTAACAGTGGCTGGGGACTCTGCGCTGGCTCAGTTTGAAACAGAGGGAGAGTCCAGGCCTTCTGAAGGCAACTTCCACTTTCCTCCTCCTCCTTCCCACTTGGCCTGTGGCTCTGCTGAGAAGGGTCCACCGGTCAATCAGAACTTGTTTCCCCTCCCCGCGGGTGTGAGATGTTAGCCAATCACCATACCCCAGAGGGAGGAGCTTCAGCTCTGAAATGGAAAATCATACACAGGCAGGAGTGAGCCCCTCCACGCTCTGGCAGACACCACTAGTGGATCTCCACACTCACCCTACCAGCGGTTTCCTTAGAATTCCTTCCATCAAGGTTCCCTGCGTAGCCACAGCCAGCCTACTAACCAGAGACCATAGCCCATCTTACCTTTCCCAGCTCCTTCTGCAGGACAGGAGTGACATTTAACTTAAGGGTACTATAGTTCGCTGCCCCAAATAAATCAGTGCAACTGTACTGCAATTAACAAAGTCTTTTATTCCTTACCTCTCACCCTCTTCCTCTTCTCCTCCTTCCTCTCCTCCTCCTTCCTCTTTCTGTCTCTCTTCATCTGTTTTTCTCTCTCTCTTTGTCTGTCTGTCTGTCTGTCTGTCTGTCTGTCTCTCTGGCATCTCTCTCTTTTTCTCTTACTTTTTTTCAAACACTGGGCATTGAGTACAGGGCCTTTGCACTGAGCCACCTCCCCTCTGCTTTTTATTTTAATTTTGAGTTAGAATTTCACAAAATAGCTAAGTTGCTAGGTTTGGGCTCAAACTTGCAATTTTTCTGCTTCCCCCTCTTAGAATGCTGAGATTACAAGGTTTGTGCCACCACACCTGGCTCATGAAGTCATTTCATATCTTGACTTAATTGTGGACAACTCCATCTTGCCAGAGGGAAAACCAGTACTTGAAGAAATTAAGTAATTTCTCCAAAGACGTGATCACCAAGTAATAGACTGGGTTTTCCAATTTAATATCCTAATCAAGAGATTTTGAGCATCTTTGTTTCAAAGAAAAGAAAGGGAAAATGAAAGGAGCAACTATTTAAAACAAGTATGAAAAACCAGCTGGGGAACCGGACTGGTCTGCTTTTATCAGGTGTGATGCTAGTCCTTTCTATAATTGGGATTCATCCCTGAAAAACTGTGGCTGCAGTTAGTTTTCCTGAAGAAGAGGGTAAAGTCTTCATCATCTTCTTTGTCTTACTGACAATTGAAATACAATGTTTTGCTAATGGGAAGTTGGTGCCTCCCACATCCATAATGACAACAATTTCAAAATGTGACTGTCATTGTAAAAATTGCAGCCACCTTATGCTGTGACAGAACTTAACATTTTAGAAGGGTTTCTCAGGAGCCAGGCACTTTGCTCTGGGTCTGCCTTGCATGATTTAATTTTCCTCTGTGGACAACTCTAAGATAGGGGCTACCCTTACTGTCCTTGGAAAGAAAGACTGGAACAGCCATGGAACTTGCCTTTATCTGCCCAGATAGATGCAGGACAGAGGTAAAATCTGCACCTCCCCACTTTAAACTAAACCTTTTCACGATGATACCCCGTATTGTAGATGGGCCTCAGGTTTTATACTTTGTCGATAAAGAAATTGAGATACAGAGAATGAAGAAAATCACTAAAGATTATGTAGTCAGGAACTCAGTGGAAAGAGCAGAACTGAAATATAGACAAGCTTCAGACTGTGCTAGAGATGGATGCAGGATGGAGAAAGGGAAGTAAAGGCTGACGGTGTGTGATGGGAAGAAGGCAGCACACTCTCCTCACTGCAGTGGAGGCTCATGGATCAAGTAGGAAGCAAGATCAAGTGAGTTTGGTAGTTCTACATGTGACTCCACCTTGTGCTCATGCTGGTAGAATATCTGGAAGACAGGGGAACATTTGAGACAATGCTACACGAAGACAGTGGTAAAGTCCTCTGCCACACTAACTAGTCCTGTAGAAAATTCACACCTTCAGATTTGTGGGCATGCAAATCCTTCTTCAAAAACCAATTCACCCTGAAGATTAATGCTGATTGTTGCTAAATACAGTACTTCCAAGAGGAAAATGGAAATGTTCAAGAGTATAACATTCTTTCTTTCTCAGAGTTTACTCTTTATATTTGGTATCCAATATTCCCCTGCTACATTTAATCCCCAAAGGGACTGAAGGAAAGTAGAAGAGTGGAAGAAAATGATGAAAGAATGTGTTTCTTAAAGCCTATTCCAGTGACCCAGAATGTAACAGGTTAAACATAATAAATGGCTATGTGGGCAGAATTGAGTAAAATAAACAACACAGAAATGGTGTACAGAAGACCAGAGTGGGAGGGAGGAGAGCAAAACACCTGTTCCAATTATCTTGGTGCCTTAAAACAAAACTGTTGCATTGTTTCTCACTCTTCTGGGTTGACTAGGGCTCTGCTGGTTGGTTCTTCTGCTGATATCACTTGGGGTCTTCTATTTGGTTCTAGTCAGATGGTGGCTGGGGAGACCAGTTACAAAGGTCCCCTTCACCTGCATAGTACCTCAGCAAGGAAGGCTGGAAGGTTGACCTGAGTGGGGCTTTGACATGGTTGGGCTTCACTCTGTATAACTCTTCATATGGTTTCTCCACATGGTATCCCCATCAAGGTTGCCCAACTTCTTCCATGGCAGCTTAGAGCTCTTGAAAGCACAACAATGAAAGTTGTGTCATGAAGTCCTTGCTGTGACACTCTGTAGGTGAAATTGAAGTCAAGAACAGCCCAGATTCCATCTGGGAGGTCACTACACAAGGGCCCCAGTAGTGGGAGATGAAGTTCATAGGGGTCTGGTCAACAGAAGACCTGTCTTCAATCTGGGTTCTAGCATCAGTTCAAAAGTAATCTTTTTGATCTTTTTGCTTTTGAATTAAAAGCCTTGTTCTTTAACATAACTGTCAGAAATTCTCACATCTGGCCTTAGTCTGCTCAGTGTCAGGCTGCCATGGTCTCAATACATGCAATTGCATGTCTCTAAAGCATCACGTTCTTAACCACCTCATCATAACTTACCCTATTCAATCCCTGCTTACACTGGAAAAGACAGTTCTTATGAGTCTTGCTGTCCATCCATGACAAAGTGAGAATGACCAACTTTATCCCCTGGGTTTTCATAAGGTCATGGAATGATGAAGGTGGAAGAGAAGATAGAATGAAAAGAAGCTTATTTCATGAATTATGGGCAAAGGACAGGCATGATAGTTTGAGCCAATGATCAGATAACCATAGGCTTAAGGATTCTGGAAGCATTTTCACACACACACACACACACACACACACTCACATGCTAATATGATAGAAATCTGGACTCAGACATTCTTAGAGAAAGCTTTTACCCTTTGTCTAAACTATACTGATTTTTTGGAAATCTGTTGATGACATCACCTATTTGAATGTATATTTCTAGAGTATTTTCCAGGAGGCACTCTCTGTATGCTGTTTGCAAGTCGTCTGTCAACTGCACATGTCAAGGGCAACAAAAATACTGACTAGATTTGACTCATCTAATCCACTTGGCATGTTAGATGCTTATCTTCTTGTATCTTTATGTCTTCAGGTACTCAGCAGGTAAAGAAAAGTTTTAGATGAAGGAAAAGGGGGTTTCAGTGGAAAGACACAGAAGGCAACAGTCAAGAGAAAGAGGAGAACCTCACAGAGGGTGGGACCCAGGGCTGTATATTGTCAGTGAAAGTGTTTTAGTCAGCTTTCCTGTCGTCGAGACACAACACCGATACCCACAACTTAGAGGAGAGGTTCAGGAGACATTTAATCTGGCTCAGAAATTGGGTGTTTCAGTCCACAATCAGCTGTGTCCAAGGCAGAAATATCATGGCAGAGGGACATGGAAGACCAAAGCTGCTTAGTTCATGCTGGCCAGGAAGCGGAGGAGGGGAACAGTGCCAGACAGGAAGGGACCAGGGACGAGACATAGACCCCCAGAGTCACATCTCCATGACTCACCCAGACATGCCCAGAGTGTGCTCCATCTGTGCTGGGTGGTTCCACCCTAACCTCCATGGGAAGCAAGAAGAGGCCACCTTCTTGGAGTCACACCAGGTTCTGTGTCTGATTCTGTACATGTCTCCGCAATACCTTCCTTCACCACGTGACATGTGGTCCAAAAGTAGCTATACCATGAAAACTTCACATTCTTCATACCCACAGCTTCAGACCCCACATTTTTATGTACCAATTCCACGTTCCAAGGGGAGGATCTGATTAGTCCAGACAGTCACCAAATACTTCTTTCTGAGTCAAATGGTCACTTGTGGTCCAAATGGACATACCTTTTTGGTAAGGATTAGGGACATTACTTGCAACCACTTGTTCAGAAGTCCTTTCATGTATGCTGTGAGGGAGATGTATTCTCAGATAAGAGCATGTGGGATGGATGGGAACATCCTAAAGTGCTTACTAAGCCTTGGCATTCTTTGGTAGAGAAGAAATGAAACCTCAGAAACTTTGCAGTTTGTAGGGTAAACTCTTGGTCACACCTTGAATTTAACAAGATGGTCATGCTACTAGGCCACTAGCCAGTATCTACTTCTGCACAGTTACAAAATTATTTCTAAATACCAGCCTTTTTGTAGTCATAGAGGGTACCATTGTCATGACACAGCCCACAGCCCATTGATTTCAGTGTTGAGAGTTCAGGGGTATGCCCATAGTGCAACATACAACCAAAGGCACATCCTCAACTCCTGCAGGGGCCATTGCTAACCTTCAGTTTCATAACCAGAAAGCCATGGGGATAGAAGTCATTAGAAACTATTTTAAAAAGCAGTTTTTAAGTAGATGATGAATAGACTTGAAATAACTGTGAAAGGAGGGTTTGGTTATCTAGAGCCAAAACAATCCTTCTTAAGCTTAGGTTGTAACATGTCCTCGGGCAGTTTTCGAAGTTTACCTCCATTTAGAAGAGTACATCAGAGACCATAATAGTTCACCTTAACTCAAAGCTTCATTGAGAAACTCAAATAGTTGATGTTGTTTAAAAAAAAGGGCAAATTAATATTCTAATTGTGTGAAATCATAGAGTGAGTATTTATTTTGTGGATATATTTTATTAAAACAAACAGGATGTGAGAGATATGAGATACCAAAGTACAGAGAAAATAGAACCATTTGCAAAACTGTAACTGAGCAAATGTCCTGGGTTCAATCCCCAGTACCTCAAAAGCAAAACAAAAATTTAAAAACATGCCTGTAGCCAAGCTATTTAACAGAAACTGAAACAGTCCTAGTAGACTTCTAGGACTGGATTAAAGTAGGCTAGCTCTAGTCATCCAACCAGAAGAGAAGTGGTCAAAATATTTGTCTAACTACAGGTCACTTGTACATCAGTTTCCCTGGACCTGCTGAACAGGGAAGCATACTAAGTTAGATGCTTCCTTAGTGAAAAGGTAAAAATAGGGTAAGCTTGAAGAAAGAGGGAAAAGTTTGCCTTGCACTAAAGTCATGCTTAAAGGAAGAATTTATCTTCCTATTAGGGGCTCTTAGTTAGGGGAAGAATAATGCCTACAATGTAGAAAATTAGCATCCAAAGTGAAGATTCGGTGTTTTCTGGGGGAAGAGAACCAATAGGGATGAATGAGATAGGGAACAACATGCTCAAATCCAATTCTACACATGGACTGTTATTGACAATACCAGCAAATTAAAAAAAAAAGAAAAAAAAATGCTGGTTTGATGATTAGGAAGCTGTCATTTTCCCTGCTGAGATTGGCATGCCTCATGACATCCCTATAATTGATGTCTGTTCAATAATACCCAGGTCTGTCGCAGAATCTGTGCAAGAATATCTGATAGTTGCATCAAACTTAGAAGTGAAATGCAGAGAGGAGAGTGTCCAGATGGTCACAGATGTTCTCAGATAAAATAAGATGAAAAAAAATTATTGAAAGCTGTTTAACAGTTGTCATATTCAACAAAGAAATGGTTCATTGTTCATGTGTGGGTTTTGGAATGATCTGGGCTGGGCTGGCAGGGCTGGAAGAGGCACCCTCAATACCTTCTAGAGGCACTTGCATTAGCTCTGGCATAGGTCATCTTCCTGCAGTAAAAATATGCTTTTCCTCCTGGATCATCTGTCAGCATTTGTTCAGCATGAATGAATGTCTCTTCTTATAACTTTGATCATTAAGTCAGCTCAAAGGAGACTGGCCCCCCAAAAGGATCAGATCATTGCCTACACTACATTTTGTAAGGTTTTGATTTCTGATTTAGAATTAAAGACAATTGTGGCCGAGTAAAATATGTGAAGCCACACCAGGAAGCAATTCAGTAGAAATGGCCCCCCAATAAACTACAGGATCTCCAAGGAGAACTGAGAATGCCAAAACACCCCAGAAAGCTGTGTACAGCAGTTTGTTTGGGGTAGAGGTCACCATGGCCATTCCTTTGTGTATTGTCTATGGCTGTGTTTGCATTACAATAGCAGAGGTGAGTCACTGCGACAGAGCCCGCGTAGCCCACAAACTGCAAAACAGTGACTCTTTAGTTGCCTTTTGTAGAAAAATATTATCTGGCGTTTAACCCTGGTTTAGGACCATAGCTGTCAGCAAGAACTTTCTATCTAAAAGAGAGCAAATGTAGAATCTTCCTCCTTTTTTATTTTTATACAAACTTTTTTTTTTTTCTTTTTGGTGCTTTCAAAGATGCACAAAACTTAGTCTGTCATCAAAATGCTTGAAGCATAATGAGTATCGTATTTTGTATCCAGTGGGTTTGGTTTTACTGCCGTTGTTCTTGTGACAGGTAGAATGTGAGTAGAAATAGCTTACGTTTATTGAGCTCTTGCTGTCTATGGCAGACTCAATGCTAAGTGCTTGCCCTAGATCTTATTTACTCCACACCATGCCAGCAGGAAGCAGCCATGACCCCTGTGTTGCAGACGGGAACTCTGAGGCACACAGATATCACATCGTCTGTCCCAGGTGGTAACCAGAAAGTGACGGATGAGTGAGTGAGATCTATGTTTGCTGGAAGCAAAGCTCAAGCTCTCAGGATGGTCAGATGCAGTACCTGAGCTGCAGCTCCCTCAACACATGTCGTGTCAGTGCTTGATTCCTCCCTGGCCTGGGGAGCTGCTGCCTCTGGAACGGTACGCTTTACCCTGAACTCAGTGTGGCCCTGGCCTCGGGCTCAGAGACTATGTCTAATCCCCACCTCGTGAGTAACAAGCCCTCACTGTAGTGATGCTGGGAGAACCATCTCCCAGCCCCTGACTTGCTGCCATGGTTCCCCAAATATTTGTCTTCCTCTCAGGGATGGACAGTGAGAAAATGGCAACTAATGACTTACATTTCTCACTTAAAAAACCACATACCCACTGGCTGTCATCTGCCACTCTTAGTCGTTACTCCCCTCCAGGAAACTAAATGAGGTAATACCTACAAAGTACTTCGTGTGTGCTTAGCTACTGCCATCCTTCATGATCTCGACCTCACTTGACATGTGCTAGCCTCTCCTGATCCTAAAGGAAGGTGCCTACATTTCCATTCTGCTTTCTCTGGACAGTGAGGACACAGAAGCTGCTTAAACGATGGATAAGGTTTATTTGACAAAGCAGTTTTAAGCCCAAAAAGGCCCACTCAGCCCCATGAGGCAAATACCTCTCAAATCAATTCTGTGGAGTTGGATGGCTGGGTCTGTTACATCGCCGTCAGCTTTCTTGAATCTACAGAGGAGAAAACTTCCCTCCCGCCCCACCTCCAAGATCTCTGTCTCTCTCTTCCTCTCTCTCTCTCTCTCTCTCTCTCTCACTCTCTCTCTCATTCTTCCTGGAAGAAAAGAATTTAAGGAGAGAGGGCTCTCCATCCAGGGGTCAATGAATTTCCCCAACAGAGGAGTGAGATTGTTGGTACAACACCTTCGGATAGAAGACCTGTTTTAGCAGGTTTTAAATCCATGTTTCAGGTTTCCCATGTTTTAGTAGCTTGTGCACCTCAGAAGTAAGTGGCAACCACGGCTTCAAAGAGGATGAGTCCTCTGGACCTGTCCTTTTCAGGCGGCTATCTGTCCCTGACCCTATTCTGCCAATGGGACACAGGAAGTAGTTTGCTGGGGGAGAAGTTTCTAGAACTGTGCTATCCAACAAGGTCACAGTAGCCACATGTGCCCACTGCCTCCTTGAAATGTGGTAAGCACAAATTGATATCAGATCTCAAACACTTAGTAGGATAAAGCAATGAAAATAATTTCTTAGCATATATTTTATTATTGCTTCCATGTTAAAATGCTGGTGTTTTGTGTATATAGGTGGAATAACCCTCGTTTGAAATGCTTGGGATCAAAAGTATTTTGGATTTTGGATTTTTTCAGATTTTGAAATATTTGCATATACATAATGAGATATCTTGGGACAGGACCCAGCTGTATACATGAAAGTCTTTTGTTTCATAGATACCTTATGCATCGATCTGGAAGGTAATTCGATGCAGTATTTTTAGTCAAGGGTAGAGATCTCTCCTTGTGGCAATGCTGGTGCTCAAAAGTTTCAGGCTTTTTAGCTTTTCAGTTTTTCAGATTTGCAGATTAGAAATATTCATGTGTCCAGTCAATGAAAACATATTTAAATAAATATAATTTCATCTAGTTCCCTTTCATTTTTTTCAAATGTGAATACAGGAAAATGTAAAATTGTATCTGTGGCTGCTGTTCGTCAGACAGGTGTTCCAGAGCAATTTCCTCCTGTCCTTCTGGATATTGTGCGTGCAGACTGTGGACAAGAACTGTTGCCGCTGCCTATCTGTCAGCTTGAGGGTAATGGCAGCACCAAGAGAAGGACAGAGTGAGAAGACAGAACCAGGACCTGATGTTCAAAGGCCCTCTTCACTCTCAGTTCTGTGACCCAACAAGGATCTTTATTATTCTAGCAGGAATGAAACAGGAGTTCCTCTGACCTGCTGTTGAAAGCAGCTCTACGTGTCCTTGCCTGGAGGCTTTGTTTCCCCAGAGCCTAGGGAGTAGGTGTACTAAGGTAAGAGTGTTTAGAGTCAGGAAGAGAAAACCTGGCATCCCCCAAGTCTAAGCCCCAAAGGTACCAGCCCAGAAGCAAAGATTCAGCTCCTGTGAGACAAGATGTGAAGGTACTTCTCCAAAGCTTGAACAGACGGTGATACTTTAGAGCAAGCGGCTCTTCAGTGAGAATAAGCTCTGGAAAGAGGGTGCCCGGCAGACACAGAGCATATACTTCCTAGCTTCGACACCTCTCCATCAGCACCCACGGGAAAAATGAGGCTTAGATAACCTGAACAAAGCGAATGACTGTGCCAGTAGCTTCCCTTTGTCCCTCCCTGGGACTTGCTATTCTTTTGCTCCCTTCCCCTACCATGGAAGGCAGGGTTTGGTAACAAACGTTTTCCAATCTGGATCTCAGTGGGCTCAATCTGGATCTCAGTGGGCTCAGCCAGTGAAGAGTGTGGTTGGGGTACTTGTTCTTGTGGGTCTCTCCCTGTAGGTCATCAGGAGCTGACTGCACCCTTTAATTTAAGATCTATTTCCATTAGTGGGCTCTTTTTGCCCAGGTGCCTTACTCCTGCCCCCTGCCATCCCAAGTTTCATGATATAATGGCATTCCCTTGCTACTAAACCTTGTGGTTTATGTGCACCCTGATCAAACTTTTATCAATAGTCTTTTTGTTAGCTTCTCAATTAATTATCAAAGTTATCTACGAATTTCTTTAGGATGTACAATAGGAATCCCAGCTCTTCAGTGGTTTTCCTTTGACTAAGTTACGACACAACATCACCAAGGTTTCAGATTGCCAGGTTCCAATATGGCGACCGTCTTCTGAGCAGTCCATGGGAAAGTGATTGGTGACCTAGACAGGAAGATGAAGAGAGTTGACTCAAGGAACAAGCCATATGGGGTAGGAGGGGGGATGCAGACCCTTCTAGCTGATGGTGTTCTGAAGCTGGATGTCAAGTTGGAGAGTCAAAGCATGGGAGTCAGAATGTCTTGAGTTTCCCTTATGGCTTGGGATGTGCAGACTCTGTCTTCAAATCACGCTTATTGTTAGCATAATTAGGCTGCTGATAGAATTTCTAGCACCCTATCCTAAAGCTCTGGATTACAGTGAGTTAATAGTAAATAAGATCCCTGACAGTGCACAGGGACCAAAGCAATTATGGACCATGTGTTGACGATTCATGACTCCGGTAGGTAACCAGGTGCCATAGTATGGTGCAGCCCAAAGCAAAACTGGAAGAAAAGTTTGCTTTGGACATTCTTATCTCCCTCTCAACTTTACTATGTATTTTTTTTTCTGTAGCCTCTTCCTCAATTTTTCAATCCTCCCAGACTATTGACCTAGTAATTTTCCAATGTGAGTTGGAAAGATGCAAAGATTGCTTTGTATCTTTTTATGCTACAAGAAATTTCTGCCAAATAATTGCAACCAGTATTTGTGTCTTTAATATTTTCTTTACAGTGCTTAAATGCCTTTTGCTAAACAATGGTTTAGGTGAAACTAAAGATTTGTTAAGTGAAGTGCATATATGGACAGATGCATAATAATAAAAAAAGTCATGGAGCAATTTAACCACCCCAGGCACTACTTTGCCTCTGGGGACCCCATCACGGGACATAGATTTCTGCCAGACAGGGGACTCCTGTGTGGTGATGGAAACGTCTGTCTGCACTGTCTGATAGAACAGCCACCAGCCACATGTAGCCATTAGCATCTGATATGTGGCAAATGTGGCTGTGAACTCGAAGTTTAAAATTTAATTTTGATTAATGTAAATTTAAAGAACCCCATGTGGTGAGATGCTGCCATCTTGATCTGCACAGTGCCGGAGTCTCTGTATTTAAAAGCAAATCAGAGCAAAAAGGATGAACCTTGGGTCAGAACTGCGTGAGCATTTTATGTTGTATTCTTTTCTTACTTATTCCAGTGAACCCTAGGAGGGAAGTGTTAGCTCATTCTGGTGGTAGACACAAGTCAGGGTAGGGAAGGTTTTCCGCAGCATCCTTAAATACACAAACAATGAAGCCTTCCCCTGTTATTTACAGAGAGAAAGACAGAGAGAGAGAGAGAGAGAGAGAGAGAGAGAGAGAGAGAGAGCTGCAAGTGAGCAAAATGTCATCCAAACCCAACTACAGTGAAGATTTAAAAGGTTGACATTTCTTTTTTTCTCTTTCTCTCTCTTTTTTAAACATGCAATCCTCCTCATTAACCAGATATCTTTATTCTCTAAATATTTACCACCCAAATGGAATTTACAGTTTAATTTGCTGTATAAAATCATTTATTGACTGATAAACCTCATTACTAAGCTCCAGTGCAGCCTCTGGTACTCCCGACAGTTTTAATTCTTGTAGCAGCAGGCTACTGCACGAGAAAAACAATCCTGTCAAATTAACGGCGGGGGTCTAAATTATTCAAATACACTAAATCCATGCAGAACGTTCCCCTGCTCATAATTTTTCTTTGGGAGCCAACAATTAACTGGCAATATTCTAACTTAAACAATGACAGTCATTCTAAGAGAATTCTGGGAACAGAGGACATTCCACCTTCCCATGTGTCCTTCTGGTCCTGGGGGACACTGTAGCGACCTCTGAGTGAGCCCCTGTAGGGAGGTTTCTTTGCCCAAGTTCCTCACCTCTGCATAGCACACCATCCTCCATGTCCTTCCGGCCTGGCCCTCAGGTCAGAGCCCGCATTTTGGTAACCAAGGCGTGTGTCGGTGGCATGAGCATTTGTAGCAGGTGTACATCAGCTTGCAATTAGTTAATTGCACAGGCACCTTTCTGCCCGTGGGAGCAAAAAGTGCCTCCAGTTTTCTCCCTGCAAATGCAACCAAACTAATTATTGAGCTGCTGATTCAGAAGACAGGCCCACCTAATTGAGCCTGCAAAACAGAACAGTTTTTAAAAATCCTGTAAAAAATTACCATAGCTTGCACACTACATATCTGAGAAGAGAATCATTCCCACCATGGTAGATCCCAGTTGTGACCTGCATGCTGAATGACTTTAACACCTGGTGGACCTCATTTGTTTAACCCATGGTGTGTGATCCCCTAACAGGGGTGGATTACTGGGTATGACACCGCAAGTTGAGTTCTTCAACGGGGAAAACATTATGGTGCTGATCTTGACTGCTCATGCGTGTGTTTGTTCTTTTATCAAATATTGACTGTCAACTCTCTGCCGAGTGCAGGTTACACAGGAAACATCGAGGTGATAACTGTGGAAAGAGACACCAAAGAACAACACTGAGCGAAAAATGATGCGCAGACCTTTAGGTCAGGATTGGTCAGAACCAGAGAAATCTCTGAAGTTTGTTAAGAATGCAGATGAATCTGACTCCTCCCGGAGAGTTCAAATCAGAATCTCCGAGCAGAACCCAGAAGTCTGCATTCTAACCAGCATGGCCAGGCAATTCTGCAAGAAATGCTTCAACAAAGCATCAGGTGAACATGGCCAATACTAGAAACGCCAGTGCAATGGTACAAATGAGATGCCTGTTAAATATCTGTAGACTTAGTGTCATACTCAGAGGCCCCATCAAAGACAGTACAGAGCTGAAGTGGTGGGGTAGGTGACACCAAGGGACACTTTTCCCTCTAATATGGTGACCCTACCCATGGTGTTCATAAGGGGCTTTTCCTCTGTTTTTTACTTTTTTAGTTTTATCTGTCTTACTAGACATTTTATCTTTCAGTGGTTTTAGGTTTATGGGAAATTTACAAGAAGGATACAGAGTCTTCATAAATCTTTAACATCATGTACTAGTGAAATGCATTTAACACAATTAATTCATTCATAGTAATACATTATCACTCACTAATCTCTATATTCTGCTTGGAGTTCTTTAATTTTTAATTTAAAGTCCTTTCCCCAACCAGGATACCAAAGTATGTATAGCCATCCTGTCTCCTTAGGTTTGTCTTGGCCCTGTTAGTTTCTCAGGCTTTCCTGTGTTTTGGTGGAATTGAAAATTTAGAGTAAGGGCCAGGAATTTTATACACTGTTCCTTAGGCAAGATAAAGCTGTTTTTCACTGGGTCGAACTGGAGTTATGGGCTTTGTGGTGAAGCATCTAAGTGTAAAGTGCTATTGTAATCACTTTATGTCACATGAAAGACATAAACTATCATAGTGACACATTGAACTTGACCTTGACCCGCAGACTGTGGCATGTTTCCTCAGATCTCGCCATGGCGAAGTTACTTTTTGACCCTCTCTTTCCATATTGTCCTCCTTCAAAGAAGTCACTATGTGTAGCCTGCACTTAAGAGGGAAATGCTATTTTACCTCCTTACTCATGGAGTATCAGTATAAATTATCTGGATTTTTTGGGGGGTGGTTGGCCTTTTTGAGACAGAGTTTCACTATGCAATTCAGGCTGACCTCGAACTCACTTTGTAGCTTAGGCTGGTTTTGAGCTCACAATGATCCTCCTGCCTCAGCCTCCCGAGTGAAAGGATTAAAGTTATGTGCCACAACACCTGGCCTAAATTATTTGGAATTCTGTAGAGGAGATTTACACATTCTCCTTCATTTATTTATTTGATCATTCATTTGTGTTCTTATGAATTTATTGTCATTTGTGTTATACTTTGGATTATAACCTGTCATGGTTACTTTTCTTGTTGCTGAGACAAAAACCCAACACTGAAAATTAAGAGATGAATGGTTTTTTTACAGTCTGTAGAGGTTTTAGTCCATAATCAGCTGCCTCCAAAGCAAGGTGGCACATGGCAGAGGGACAACAGTTCATGGTGGCAGAAGACAGCAAAAACAACCAGGGAAAGTGAGACAAATCTCTTTCTGTCCCAGGATTAGGGTAGTGCCAATCCAATCAGTGGACTGATCCAGCAATCCCTCACCCTTAATCCCAGCACCTTTAATCCTAGCATTGTACTATGAATCAACCACACACTCTAGTTTCAACCACTTCCAAAAAATCCCTATAACTGAATGAGGTTTTTGGGGGGACATCTAGACACAAACTATAACATAACCCAACACCAAGTTGTTTATTTTTCTTGTACAAATTGTTCCAGCTTTGGTTATTGAAACTCCTTCTGTTGGCTCCTGTAAACCTCATAGTTTTGTCTTTTGAGCACTTTTACTTTCTAGCACTAAAGGATACTTAGGACTCACCTTGTAGATTCTCATCCTGATCTTAGGAGCTTGGATTTCTTTTCTTGGAAAATGCAAATGAAATTTAGCAACCAAGACCTGAACATCGAGTATACCTATTACTATTACAGGGCCATTACTTCCAGGTTGTCCCAGAACTAAAGCAGAGCTAGGAAATAGAAGCATGCCCACACACCTCTGGGTATACACATCCTTATATCTCTACCTTTCTGTAGGTAGAATAAGCTACATATGGGTCCATACTGATGTCTCCAACTATAATTCATTACCTCAAACATCATTCTAGCTTTCTCTTCTTGCTTATCTGTAAATTCTACCTCAACCTGCCACCATTTACTTATTCATTCAACCTCAGCAAAAAATTATCAATCTATCTATCTATCTATCTATCTATCTATCTATCATTAATCTATCCTCTATCATCTATTAACCTATCATTTATCTATCTATTATCTATCTATCATCTATCTATCTGTGGTAGTTGAAGTGAACCTGTACCCTGATGGGGTCCCCCTTTTTATATAATGTCCATTTATAGCCAGAGCAATGTCTGTCCCCTAAAACACCTTTTGGAGCACTCTGACTTGAAGAAATTCTTCAGTAAGGTTGCTAACTAGAGATGCTGTGTGTGCCCTGGACTGTCCCCTCCTTTCTCTGATCTGTCCTTTCAGATCACAGCTCAGCAAGCACTGGCAGTCACCCCCAAGTTTGCAAATTTGTCCAAGTTTGCAAGGCTGCCCCTGCCCTGCTGGGCTATATTAGAGGCATTGGCATCCACTCAAGAGTTTACTTGTGGTACTTTGTTCTTAGTCTGCGCTAAGAAGAGGGATACGGAGATCAGTGCAAAGATGTCCCCATCCCAAGTAGCTCTGTGATAGATTGAGGCAGAGTGAGAGAAGCTTAACCCTTGAGCCATTTTGCCATTGTCACTTTACTTCTCTAAATGACATCGTGAGTGAGCATAGGAATGTTACCGTGCCTTGAAGGATGGAGCCTGTGTCCAACCTGGGACAGTTGGGACAGCTTCCTAAGGAAGGCAACTCTGGCTGAGTCCTGAAAACTTGACTGGTGCCTTTCACATGCATCGACGGAGCATCTGAGTATAGGTTGGCCACTGGACATAATGGAGGAGGGAAAAAGAAAACCAAGGTTGCTGGTCTCATGGAGACCCCATTTAAGTAAGAGATTCAGGCATTTAGTCACACAAGTGACAGGTAATCAGGTGGAGACATGGCGTTTCAGCCCTGAGATCTTGTTTACAAAGATTTCCTTCAGTTTTCACATCTCTGCATCCAGCAAGCCCCTGTGGGGAGATGCTCTGCAAAGATTTCAAAGCCCCTGGCTTAAGGAGGGCTGTGTGCTGAGGCATTTGGCATCGGGGGCAGGGGGAGGGGACGAGGGTGCTGATGGGACAACATCCATTTGATCCTTTTTATATGTAAATGTGACTTTAAATAATATTTTGTAATGACCTGCATTCCTGTTAGGAAATATCTCTTGATGATTAATCTTTCTCTCTGCAATTACGACAGCCTAGTGATCTTGTTAATTAATGCCAAAGAGGGTTTTTCAGCACCTCATTAAGGGTTTTCCCTTTCAGGACACCCAGTGCTCTGGTGCACAGCCTGGGGCAGAGAAAGCCATTTTATTGTGGGTAGAAACTCATCTTTTGATCCTCCACTTCGCCCTTTTCCTTCCCATCTCCTTCCTGTGGGAATTCTTTTCCCTTGTCTTTATGTCTCCTCTTCCCCCTCAGCCGTCTTCTTCTTTACCTTCTTTCATTCCAGAACACGGTGGCTTCTAGTTGTTCTGACACATTGTTTTAAATACATTAACTGTTGCTCCCCTATCTCTGAGAAGCAATTTTAGAATCTTCTATTTAATTCAATATCTTCTATTCAGCAAATCTGGTTGTTTTTTTTATTTTCCAAGCTCCCTTGCTAGCACCAGGAGACCACAGTGAACCAAAGCAGGACCTTGTGGGTACATGCTAAGTTTTGTCTCATAAAAATAAAAACAAATGAATTAATGAATGAAGGAAGGATTCTTTGGTCTAACAAATCTTGTTAATGTTGTATACTTTATCCCAGAGGTTTGGAAAAAAAAAATGGTCTGAAGGCTGAATTCTGACCCCCTCTTGTTTTATAAATAAAGTTTTATTGGAACAAAGTCATATTCATTCATTTACATATTCACCATGGCTGCTTCTTCCCTGGCATAATGGCAGAGCTGAACACTCAAGGTGAACATCATTTGGACCCCCAAACCTAAACTATTTACTCTTTGGTCCTGTACATAAAACTCTGCTGGCCTCTGCTCTGGCCCATCATTGGGGATTCTGAGCCCTATTGCGCATTTACACAGAATAAAAAATCTGCAACGAGCGATCTTGTTTAGTTTTCTTCCATCCACTTTTCCCCCGCAGTATATTTGATCTTAGAACCCTTTTTCAACCAACCTGGGTGAATCAGTTTCAGAACATGTGTCCCGGAAGTAATGTTCAGTTCTGAGGTTCTCTTTCTCTGCTTTCTTTCAGAGTAGCAGTAGAACCAAGCGTTCCAGCCCCTGTCAAAATCCAGCTCTTCTCTTAGCCTCTGTGAAAATTTCCTTCTAGTTGGGAATAAGAACAGTTTACCTGGGCCACAGTAGGAGTTCCTTTCTCTTTCCAGGAGCAATGGTGTGTGGAGCCCAAGCCCATGTTCAGGACAAAACCAGTTGGGCTGGTTTACTGTCTGTGGGTTTTCCACTCTTGCCTCATCCTACTCTTCTCAAACAAAACTCATTTGGTTGGTGGTTTATTTTTCTGAGCCATTGTTGAAACTGAGATTAAATTGCTTTGACCTTGATGATCAGCCAGTCCTGAAGAAATAGCTAGAGTGGGACCAAGGATTCCTAGAGGCATAGATTTCCTCCAAGATCCAAGGGTACTGGGGGTGGCTGGGACAAGGAGGGTGCTTCCCTCCTGGAGGAAGAGGAGGTGGGCTGGAGAGAAACTAACCTTGGATTAGGACTTGCACCTGAAGAATTCAGTGGAGTAGAAATAGGTTCCCATGTTGTTTTCTAACTCTACCAGCTCTTCTTTCTCATAAAAGAGACTTGAAGAAAGCACTTGGCAGTACGGGTGTGGGGCATGTAGAAGCCAGGTGGATGTGACATACAGAAATAAGAGTAAGGCACTGGCTGAGCCAGGTCAGTAACTACAGGCCTAAGGGGTGAGACTGAAGTCAAGGATCAGTACAGAAGCCCAAGTTAAGTGTGGCTGGCAGAACTGTAACAGCATATTTCATCAGCCCCAAGAGTGCCTGTGTTAACCCCTGGAATACAAACACGATGTTACCCCGTGATTGTGTTCTATTACATGACAAAAGGATTTTACAGATGCAATTAAGGTTACTGATCCATTGACCTTAACATGGGAGATTAGCAGCTTTCTCCAACTGATGACAGAAAGAGGCATCAGAAGAAGGATTTAATGCACTATTGCTGGCTTGAAGTTGGAAGGAAGTGCAGACTCTTACAGCTGTGAGCAGCTCCCTCTGGCCCTCAGTCTTCCAGTCAAAAAGAACTGAGCTCTGTGAAGCTCAGTGGTGTGGAAGCATGTGCCTTCCCCAGAGCCTGCAGAGGAGAGTCCAGCCCACGCGACACTTTGATTTTAGCCTGATGAGACCTTGAGTACGGAGCACAGCCCTGCTATACTGGACTTGTGGCCGTGAACTACTAACTGTGTTTTTGTGCAAATAGTTATGTTTGTAGGAAATTCATATAATAAGCAAAGCATCAATATGGCTGGTGATTTAACGAGTATTAGAGGGGATGAATGGTCAGGGTTTTGTAGCATCCACCCCTTTCTTTAACTCACGCTTCTGTAGTAATCCTGGCTGGTTTCTAGCTCCTTTGAAGTTTGTTTCATGCCCTCACCCCACCCCAGGAGCTGCCACCGGACCAAGATCTTGCTAAAGACAGGATTTCCACCTTCTTAGTCACACTGATGGGTTCGGGCTAAGTCTGTAACACAAGTAGGCCAAATGAGAATATTGGAAAGAGTCTCTTTGAGCTCTCAAGCTAGGCTGCATGAGTACTTTTTTCTAGTAGTTGGAGGAAGCCTGCAAACATAGAGAAAAGAGAATTGGCAAATGGAGAAATAAGAATATATCTCTGATCCAACCATACCTGAAGCCAATAATACATGGAAATTTTCAGTTTTTTGAGGTTAATTTTTTGCTTTAGTTTTTTTTTTAATTGGATTTCTATAACTTCTGTGCCTCCAAATGCTACCCATAGTAAAATAGAGGCAATATGAGTCTCACACATACTCTTTTCTGAGACTCTACTGATTTTGTGTAATAAGTTGAGTGTCGGAAGACATCCCCAAGCCACACTATACATCATGGGATGGCTGCACAGATCCCTCATCTGCAGTCAGGACGTACTTGTGAGTCTACCGCTAATTCACACATGTGACCTTTGGCAAATTGTTGCCCCTCTTTTAAAATTGATAGAATCCCTGAAGACCAGTTAGCTCCATGTGATAAGTATGATTCTCTGGATGCAAATTCAAACTCTTACCTTCAAACTCTAACCTTCAATCCCTAAGTGATGCCCAATTCTTATGATAACATCAAGCAGAGATTTGGAATCTTTTGATACATTAACTTAGAAGAGTGATAATCTTTCAGAGTTTCATGGTACCCAAAGATCTTTTGTGGGTATGAGTCTCATTGCCTTTCTTGTATTTTCCTTATTTCAGGGAGGAAATAACCAAGATTTGGAGAGGTGAAGGGTCTTTGCCAAAGTCACAGAACTGATTGATCGGTGTCAGAGCCAGGATGAAAATGGAGACAGCCTAGCTCTGTAACACCATCTTTCTGTGCTGTGTTCCTGCTTTTGTTCAGATGTCCTTGAGCATGATTCCT